>PVJO010003856.1:0-35135 GCA_004026905.1 Hystrix cristata
AATTTTTTTTAGATGAGGAAATTAAGTTGTATTATATATAGTGGGGACACAACTCAAAAATGGCCATAAAATTATTTGGTATCATAATTTGTGCACATGAGATGGCTATGTGCTGTAACTGTCTTTCCAGAATAGCCCCAGGCTAATATGGAGTAATTTCATTTCTCTCTTATGCTCCAACTCATTTGATAGAGCAATTCCAGCAGGTTTTCGACAGCTCTTTCCCCATTATCCAGGAATAGCTACAGCTACTGGGAAACATCAGCTATGACTCCCTAACAAAAACTTTAGTACAGCACTGTGCGAAACACGATGATGAAATCTCCAATCAGCATTTGCAACCTGCCTGCCGTGTCTGCTCTTCTCTCTTCCACCCACTGCAAAGTACTGAGTTGAGAGTGGTCACAAGACCAAAGAAGGAAAGGAGGAGGAGGATGGCATATATTTCTACAAAACTGAAGCCAAATAGTTAAATGGTGACTGCTATAATTAAACCCATTTAAGTAAATAGTGTTGTCTCATCTTCCAAGAAGCATCTGAAACAGCTGAAACTGGAGAGAAGCTGTTCACTTGCACTAAGTTAGATGCCGGTATTTTTTCCCCTCTCATTTCATTCTGCCAGGTTCATCTCCATTAGTACTGCTGGAGTCTTTTAAAATATGGACATAGGGGAAAGATTCAGGTTTGTGTTCAAAGGCCAAAAAAGACTGGGCACTATCTTCTGGCAGCATCTGACTACAGGGACAGGTGTGGTGGTATTAACTCACCTGGCAAGCTGAAATCCAGGCTCTGCCTCTCCCTCAAGGGGAGATATTAATTATATGGTTCAGCTACAGTTTCAGAAACATGTTGACTGATTCATCACCAACTACAGTAGGCCAAAAAGAAGAACACAATATGGATATAAAGCTCCTCAAATATGCACACGTTCTGTTAAACACAGAGACACAGCTTGAGTACTCTGGTCCTCGCTCAACTCAGTAGCTGCTCACTCAATTCAGTTGCTTTTTTTTTTCTGAAAAACTCAAATCATTCTACAAACACTTATAAAAAGTCTGCACACATTTTTTTGACCACAGACTAAAGAAATGATGTTACATGGACATTTTAAATATTCTTGAGAGAGAGTATTATTTTTCCACTTCTGGAAAACTTTTCTAAATACAGCTTTTAAAAATCATATAAAATAACATATCTATGTAATCAGATTGTTAAAGGAATTCATTTCAATAATATAATGGAAACAATTGTTTGGACTTCTAAACTAAGTAAATTCATGTTCTGCCTATCTAAAACGCAGAGAAATAGTCATAGTATGGTATTTTCTGACATTCAACTTTAACTCTATATGGAACCTTCAAGAAATTTTATTCACATTCCAAAATCTAAGCTTGCAAATTACCTAATCACCACTGGGCAACAACATGATGCTACTGCAACGTAATGGCTTAATGTTCTCTAATATCATGGTGTATATATATTCATTCGTTCACTATCTCCTATATATGAATAAAAGCACCATGCAAGCAGGGACTCTGGTGTCTTAGTCACAACTGCAAACTCAGTATCTGGCACATAGTAAGTATCTGATATGTATCTGCTGAATGAACAAATGAATAAATGAATGAGGACTTCGCAACTTACGGCAGCAAGAATAGAGACATAAGGCCAATTTAAAAATATTTAGAAGGTAAAAGAGCAATTCCTGGCACCTGACTAGATTAAGGACTGTAGCCTTGGAATGAAAGTGAAGAAATACTGTAGTTGACAAATGCTAAAAGAATTAGAAGAATCAGGAGTTGGTGCACACCTGTAGTGCCAGCTACTCAAAAGGCAGAGCTGGGGGTTTGCTTGAGCCCAAGAGATGGGGACCAGTCCCCATGCATACATGAATGAATAAATAAATAAAGATTAAGAGAATCAGAAGAGAAAAACTGAGGAAGAAAAGGGTTTCAAAAGGAGTGTTTGTTTACTGGTTCTGGAATCATAATGCTGCTTTAAGCCCAGGCCACTAGCAGCAAAAGTTACTGTAATGACTTCTGAGCACTAAGTAGGATTCTGGCATAGAAAACATGGTTCTTTTGGGAGCTGTGGATATAGTTCTAGGAGTTGAGTGCTCCAAATTAGTTCATGGTGGATTATGTTCAACAATATTGAGATGTCACTGGAGGTATACACAAGGAAGCTGATTGTTGTGATCCTTCTTTGTACCTGAAGGATACATGAAACATTTCTTAGCTGCCTTTTTAAAATTTAAAATGGAAATAAAGGATGGGGCAGGGCATCATCAGGTTACATACACATTGAGGTTATAAATTTAATATATAGATCTACAAACTCATACTGTAAGAGTTCTTTTCCTTTGTTAATTTATTGTATGTGCATTTTGTTTTTGTTTTTTGGTATCCATTCAATGAAAATAAGAAAATAAAACCCAAGTCTTTACAATGTCTGTCTAGCCAAAAAGAATGTTCCATTTTAAGGTTCAGACGTTGAATTTCTAAAGTCTTTCCTTAGACTTTCGTCTTTAAAAACAACAAACAAAACTATTACATAGAGTGAATAAGAAGACTGAATCGAAAGTTTTATAGATGTTTTTGGTGCTGAGCTATGATATGAGCCTTATATAGATTATATAACAGAGATACCTGGAACTAATGTACAGAACTAAATTTTAAAATTTTTATTTGCTGTTAAATGCTGTGACGCTTTAGTTACCTAAATAAACACATACACATAGGAAATATAATGTTCTAATTTACAAAGTAATATGTAATATAGTGTTTGGTTTTTTTTTTTTGTGGTGCCGGGGATCGAACTCAGGCCCTTGTGCTTGCAAGGCAAGCACTCTAATCACTGAGCTAAATCCCCAGCCCCTGTAATATAGTGTTTGTAAGATACTCTTATCTAGTATTAATTTATTACTCTTATCTAATATTAACTATTTTAATTTATACCATCATAATTTGTTAAAATGACTCATTTTAACATTTGCTGATACAGATTAATAATGTAAGTTCAGATTTAAAGAATGGTGGGAAATGGTACATATAATATGCCATATGCAGGTACTGGGAGTTCAATATATTTTGAAAAGAGTAATTTAATGTTTAGGTGCCAAGAAATGGGTTTTTTCACAGGGCAAAGAGCATTAACCAAACATCTTATTAATGGGAAGGTGAATAAATTTGAAATAAAGTTTTAGAGAAATAAAAAAGGAGTATTTATTTGGGAATAGTACAGAAAAAAGTATGGTCAGATCAGAAGCTGAAAAGTATCCCTGAGACTTGATAAAATGGAAGTCAATCAAAAATTGTTCTTTTTTAAAAAAAGGTTCACTACAGTAGAGAAAGAACAGCTAACCCATCACGGTAATGAAGCCTACATACGCATTCCCTCCCACTAAAATGCACGTGAATGTCAGAAATAATAACATGTTAAAACCCCCTAAGTGCTAGAAACAAGTACACAACTCAAAACCAAACCACTGTGTATGGGAGCCCACAGAGTGGTGGCCCAGATGGTAAGGAACCACAGCAGAAAGGAGGAGGACACCGGCCTGACCTTAAATTCAGAGAAGGTAAAGAGCCAGAATGGATATTCTTGTATAAAGCAAGGATCCTGGGAAGGTCTCCCCCCTCCATAAAGAAAGGACAAGGAAAACCATCTCTGGAACACACAAGAAACCTTGTCATCTGCCTTCTATAGCAAACACTATATCCGATGACAAATTAAAACCAGGCTTGTGTAGGACACAGCTGTGGAGTCTGAATTTACATTTCTTAAACTATACGGGGTCTCAAACCAAGAAATGAACATTAAGAACAAGTCCTAGACTCATGAAACCCCTCAGTTTCTTTAGCAGAAGCAAATGCAAAGCCATTTTGCAGAAACTCTTCCAAGATTATGCCCAATAAAGATGATACTGCAATTTTAAAAAGCACAGACCACACAAGAAAGGCATTCAGCCAGAAGGAGTAAAAAGACATAACAAACTGAGAATTACCACTGCCCCTTAAATGTGACAAAATATCATTGTAGTTAGCATCAGTGCTAACACTATTTCTAGGCTGCTGCCACGCAGTTACCTAAGCTTATACCTGTTGGCCCAACTGCATAGAGAGCCGAGTGAGCAACATTTGCCAGTGTCAGGTAAAACCCTCTCTCCCCTCTGGTACAGCAACTGGTGATGTTCAAGATGACAGACTTCTCAGTTTGGGTCCCTGAATGACAACAATGAGCGGAGCCTCCCTGACAACATGCAAACAGCATGTAGCATCAACAAAATAGGCACCTTTGTTGTTCTAAATGACTGAGATTTTTGAGTTGTTTATTTCAGGATAACCTACCTGTCCCAAAGAGAGTTTAGAAACATTTATAAATAAATAGGATTAATATGACTAAAGAGATTTTTTTTTAAAGTCAGAGTAAATAGGAAATGTCCACGCTTAAGTAGGTTATGTTTTTAAGAAATGTGGCTCACTTTGATGGTAAAGAAATAGCACAACAGCTAAAAGTGGGTACAAGGTTGAGGCAAACGTTTTTCTAAGATACAAGAGACATGACATATTCACAGGTACATTGGAAAGAGAAAGAGGTTCACGTACAGGTTCAAGACAGAAAAGGGAGACTACATAGAGTTAGTTAATAAACCTTACCCAAACACCACAAGCAAATGTTTCTATTGCTTTGGGAGTTTTTCTTTTTCTTTTTTCTTTTTTGATACAGGGTCCCACTGTGTTGCCCAGGCTGACCTTGAACTCACAACCTTCCAGCCTCAGCCTCCCAAGTAGCTGGGATTCCAGGCATATACCACCTTGCAGGGCTATCAACAAATTTTATAGGAAACCACGATTGGTTTTTTTTACCACCATTGTCCTTGTAGAAATTCTACTCCATTACTCTACACAAATTAAAAACTATTCAAGAGATTTCCAAAATTTTCCTAAAACACTTATCCTCTATACTCTTAATCATCCTGTCCTCCACTTGCATTACCAGAGACAAAACATAATTTACAAACATACTCCAGTCAATCAGCTAGTGCCCTAAAGCAGCAGACATAACTTAGCAATGTTCTGTAGCTGGTCTTTCAGACAGAACTGTGGTTGATTTCTAATGCAAACTTTGTTCTTAAAAATGTGAGCAAAAGTTGATTGCTCACAGGCCAAACAATGGAATTTCATGTTACCTAGAATCTTCAAAGATATAGGTTCGAGATTTTACATATGTTCTTTAGTAGTGCTCTATTTTACATTTAACCAGCACATGTCAAAGAAACATTCAAATCGGGGCCAGTAATTTTCCATTTTTATCTCAATTGCATTAGGTTATGAGACCTTCATCGCCTTTCTTTTTGCTAGTATTGGTACTAAATTTCCCACTCATCTTTATAATTAAGGGCAAAAATGAAATAAAATATATAAATAATAGAACAAACCCAAAAAGAAGATGGCAATAAAAGAAGACATTTGCAATGTCTAAAAGTGACTGAATCTAGACTCATATTTCTCACCATGTATTAAAGTAAGACCCAACAGATCAAAGAACTAACGTTAAAAGTAGAAACACTTAACCTGCTGGAAGATAAAATACGTAAAACTCTTGAAGTCATTGGCATAGGCAAGGACTTTCTGAACAGAACACTGGTTGCATAGGAAACAGTACCAAGAATCAACAAATTGGGTCAATTCAAATTAAAAAGCTTCTGCACAACAAAAGAAATAACCAACAGATTAAAAAGAAACCTACAGAACGGGATTTTTTTTTTTGCCAGCTATTCCTCAGGCAGAGGAATATATAGAAAGAGGAATATCTAGGATATATAAAGAGCACACACAAAAAAATTAGACCCCTTCAAAAATAAAAAGCCAATCGAAAAAACAGTCAAGTGAAATAAACACTTCACAGAAGTACAAATGGCCAATATATACATGAAGAAATATTCCACATTGCTGGCCATTAGAGAAATGCAAATTCAAACAACACTGAGGTTCCATCTTACCCCAGAAAGAATGGCTGTTATCAAGAAATCAAATAACAACAAATACCAGCAAGGACGGGGTGGGGTGGGGGGGCAGGAGGGCTCTACACTGTTAGCAAGAATGTAACTAGTATCACTACTGCAAAAATCAGCATGGAGATTCCTCAAAACCAAAAATAGAAATTCTATTAGGTATCTTCTTTAAAAAGTTAAAGACACCATATACATGCATACCCAAGTTTAAAGCAGCACAACTCATAATAACTAAATCTTGAAAGCAGCTGTTATGCTCATTAATAGATGAATAGATAAAGAACAGATTTATGGGCTGGGGATTTAGCTCAGTGGTTAGAGTACTTGCCTTGCAAGCACAAGGCCCAGAGTTTGATCTCCAGCACCCAAAAAGAGAAAATATGGTATTTACAAACAATTGAGTACCACTCTGCCATAAATAAGGATGAAAATAAGTCATTGGTAGGAAAATGGATGAATCCTAAGACCATGTTAGTGAAACAAATCAGACACATAAAATTAAATATCATGTGTTTTCTCTTGTATGAGAAACCCAAATTATAAATAAATAACAGAATAAAAGTTAGATAATAGAATGTAGGGAAAAAAATCTTTTTCAAATGGGAAGGGGATCAAGAGATTTGGGGAACAGTGAGGGAGGGGTGAAAAAAGAAATTAAAATGTGTTATGTACATGTACCAACTCCACACAAGGAATGTTAACATTATGGACTGCAATCATGTACAATGAATGAATGAATGAATGAATGAATGAATGAAACTAGGCGGAGGTCTGAAGGGGTTCAGGATATAAGATATAAGAAATGTCTACAAATTGATAGGAGAGTAACTCCCTACCCCAAATAGAATAAGAGAAATCTATAGAAGAGAGAACTCAGAGGTTAACAAGCACATGAATAATGTTCAAATTCATTAGAAATGAAAGTAAAGCAAATTAAAACAATGATGAAGTATGTTGCACTTCTTAGATCAAGAAAAAATAGAATGCTGAAAAATGCCAAGAGTTGAAGGACACAGGGACATAGGAATATATCTGTGGGCAGAAGTGGAAAGAAATACATCCAATCCAAATGAATCTGGTAGCGTTTAGTTAAATAAAGTATATGTATAACCTATGACTTCACACTTCCACCTCTAATACATGTGCCAAAGAAATTCTCATACAGGTGTGTGAAGGAACAAATATAAAGGAGATCTCTGAAAAATGACTGTGGAGGTAGGAAGTTGGAAGCAGTATGGTTGTCTCTCAGTGGAGTACTGCCCCACAAAAAATGTAGTGGATGATCACCATGGACATCACAGTCCCTCAGAAGCAGTCTGTAATTGCTGTAATTCTGATTTCTCTGTTCACCCATTCTTATCTCTGGACTGTGAGCTCTTCAGGCCAGAGACTGAAACCTGTCTGTTTTCCTATCCAATTAATCATACAGTATTCCTATCCTATATGAGGTATTTATTAAGTATTTAATAAATGAATAAAATGCATTTTATAAAACTTTTAAGATGCAAAAACCAAACAGTATGTAGTACAAAGTCTGAAGATACAATTTTCCATTCTATGTAAAACAATTTGAAAGTAACGGTAGCAATTTAACATTTTTACTTTTTCAGTTTGGACTTACAGTACCAGTGATAACAGAGTAATCAATGTTAGTTCAGAAATACTTAGGAAGTCACAAAACTATAAGGAATGACAGTATCTGTAAAATGTAACACAAATACTAGAAAAATCTAGTAAAGACTCCTGTGGATAGCCTCAGATCAAATCACATTTCTAAGAAAAAATGCATTGCATGTTCAATGGACGAAGCATCAAATATGAAAAGACAGCTCAATGAGTTTGCATCATGAGTTTTTAAAAAAGAACTGGCTAGCCACATTTATGTATGATGTCTAGAATCCACTAACAGCAGCTATAATGGAGCTGTCAGATGAAACTACTTCTCTATTTGCCTTTAAAAGTGTGGTGCTGCATTTTAAAGACACTTAGATATTTGGCATTAAAAACTATGGTGACATGGTCACATGATTTCTCTCAGAGGAAATTGCAAGGAGAGGGGAAAGGGGCAGGAGGAGACACTGTCTGGCAGTAGCCGTGGAAAGTCAGTTTTCAGCCCCAAACCCTCTACTCCTGAGGTTTTCTTCTATTCACAACAGATCAACTGTCTATGCATTTATCAAGAAACTGTCTTCCCACAATTCTGAAATTTTCAGTTAAGGCTGTGTTCTCTTGAATGAATGCTTCAGAGAAAAGACAGGAACAGATGTGGAAGACGTAATAATTTATTAGGAACTAGTCGAGCCTGTGCTCTGTTCAGGGCAATCACACGCTAAAGCGAAATCTCATGGGACATAAACATGCCTCTAAACAATTCACTTTTTATGAAGCAAGAATGGAAGAGGTAGGAAACTAGTTTGGTGATTCTGTACATTCTGCATTTAAAGGGACAAAACTTGAACCAATTCCCCAGGACATTACAATATCCATTCTAATGGAACAGGAATGCATTTTACCTACCTGGAAAAGCATGGGGTTCAAATTTTTTCCCTTCTTTCTTTTTAATAAATATATGACAGCAGAAAGGGACCCCCAAAAAGCCAAGCAGATGTGTGGGGGCAATAATTACACTTCTTCACAGGCAGAACTAGAATTATCATTATAGAACTATGTCTTTAACTTAGTCTTCTATTGTTTTTGAAAAACCAAAAAAAAAAAAAGTGAGGGGAATTCATTTTTAAAATGTTGGTTCTGGAAAATAGAAGGAAAAATAATCAAAATTCATAAACCAAAATGAACAAGGCTCACGAAACAAACTGAAACAATAACA
The DNA here is from genome assembly GCA_004026905.1 of Hystrix cristata. Taxonomy (NCBI): domain Eukaryota; kingdom Metazoa; phylum Chordata; class Mammalia; order Rodentia; family Hystricidae; genus Hystrix; species Hystrix cristata. Next base: position 8,844 of record PVJO010003856.1, read on the forward strand.
ACTAAATCTTTCCCGGGAAAAAAATTTTCCCAGGAACCTGTTCCTTGTATAACTTGTTTGAGGTGATTTGGCACCCAGTAAATCTGTGCTTAAAGATTGACAAGTCACTGGTCCCTGGACTCAAGACCAATTCAGCTGTAGACTAAGGGGTCACTGTCAGACCAACCTCGAGGGTGAACTCATCTGTTCACATCACACTGGCTGTAGTTCCAGGAGAATGTAGCACAGTAAAATAAGCACCATAACCTACTCCTGTTTCAGAATCATCATTCCCTAATTTCCTCCCACTTCTTTTTCACAGCCTTGGTCCTAACAAGGACACTGTCACCACAGGTATGTGAAAAAGTGTAAGACACTTCTTTCCTCACACAGAGACTTCCTAGAGGGGGTCCTGCTGTTCTGTTGGAGCCTCTGACCTCCTCCTTGGTCCACTTGGGATGGAAGTGGTAAAACTGTACCTTTCTTCCTAGCCTCAAGTGTGTTACCTGTATTTAGATTCTCTTGATTTCTCCCAAGGATAATTCATTCATTCAACAAATGGTTATCAAATACTATGTGCAGAGCAGTATCCCAGATGGTGGGAATATAAGAGAGAAATAAATACATGAAAAACTCTGTCACTGTAGAATATGCTAGTAGGAGAAAATGGACCATGTAAAAAATTAAATAAGGCAGAGATGCAGTTAGCATTGAAGGCCCTGCGCACCATGGAGAAAGCTGATCAGGAAGGGGGATAGTGAATACTGGCGATAGGATGGAACCAGTGGGCCTCATGGAGAACGCCTACTGCACCTGGACAGTGGAAAGGAGCAGAGAAGACATCACAGCAAAAACAGGAGACCAAGTCCTACAGGGTTTCATGGAGCCATGCTCAGGATCCTGGCTTTTATTCTTCATGAAATGGGAAGCTATTTCAATGGGACTTTTGCTTTAGCTTGAGATAGGGCCTCACTAATTTGCCCGGGCTAGTCTCAAAGTCACAATCTTGAGCAGCACAGAATCATACTCTTTCTGACTTGCTATTGTAATTCCATTCTTCTGGTTGATGTTCAGAGGTATTCCAAGAGAAACAATTCAAACATCTGAATAGCCCTGCCTACTTCATGTCTCCCTTTATGATTAACAAAGTAATTTAACACACTTAAAGGTCTGAAACTCGAGTGGAAAGAAGCTATGAGCTTACTATTAACCTTGGATACCATCCATCCACTAAGCCCTATAATTCTTTTGTCACTGGGGTCTGGGTAGAGCTCACAGACAGAGGGCTTATCTACCAGATGCAAACCCATGGGTTCCACCCCAGTGCCCCCCCACACACAAAGTTGATCGGAATTTTTTTTTTAATCATTGATACTTTCTAATATCTCGCAAAATACGGTTCAAAACCCAGGTCAACAACCCCAGGCTAGATGATCCTCAAGGTCCTTTGAGACCTAAAATTCTAAAATTTTTTATCAGAAACTTCACAGAAGACTCTTAACTAAACCAACTTTACACAGGGTCAACATATATTATTGTGAAAATGAAATAACTTTAGGGTTAGACGTCTCTCCTTTCTCTCATTACAGTGAAGTAATAATAAAGAAAAGAGAATCAGGAATATTTGGAAAGAAAGACAGGGTTAAAATACCCCTCGGCATAATGTGAAACCATCCAAGTTAAGTTTGTGTAAAATCAAAGTGAAAGTCATCAGTTTAAGCACAGACCTCCGTGGCCCTTGTCTGTCACATAACAGCAGATTCTACAGTTTGAACTATTACAACGAATGCAAGCTTGCAGCCATTTATATCTAACACAAATGTTTATCTATCTTAGCTACTGACTTTGTAAATTAGACTTTATGCAAACAATAGTTCTGAGCCACTAGACAAATAGTTTTCTAAACTAGACAAATAGAGTTTTCCACACTACAGCAAAACTAAATTAAAGTTACCTCTTTCGAAGCAATATATTTATTATCTAATTTGTTGCTTTGATCTTTTCCTATTCACATCAGAGTAACACAAATAAGTTTTGTATGTCCATAATATCTCTTAGTCATTGGAGCTTAATATAAACTAACAGCTTATTTCTGTAGCTTTATCCCTGATACAATTAACTATGAAATTTCTATGTTAAAGTTATAAAAAGTATAAGATAAAGTCTAGGCTAATAAAGGGACTTACACTAACACATCTGAGAATAAAACTATTATTTATTGAGTACCCAAAGAAGCAGTGACCACCTCTCTCATATATTATATCTATACTGTGATCAAATGTGCCATCCCACAAGTCCCAAATGGCAATAGAAAATCAGGGCTTTCCTCATGGGAAGGAGTGGTTCATGATACCTGAGAACGGTCATCAGAGGTCAGACCCCTCTGATATAGTCAGAGGTCCAGCATGGTTGACAAGCAAGTACACCAGTTGCAGAGTGGAGGCCACATTACAGAGGCTAATAAATGGTGGGAGGGAGGTGCAGTCATGAATTACAAACGGTAAACTCAGGAAGAGGAGAGCAAGCAAACCGAGAAGGTGATCTGGAAGAATTCCAGAATCAAGATTGCGAGTCTGAAGTGATTTTTAAAGATAACTTGGTGGGCTGCAGGTATAGATCAGTGGTTAGAGCAACTGCCTAGCATGCATGAGGTCTTGGGTTTAATTCCCAGCACTGCAAATAAATCTCAAGATAAATTTTCCTGGTGAAATTTTATGTCATGTGTTGAATGAGATGAGTAAGAGATAAACAAGACATTTTCTGGCATCAAGAAATCAATAATAAAAAAAAGAAATCAATAATAATAATAATGGCTAACATCTATTACATTTTACTATGTACCATGCAGGATAATATTGTATTACATGCACTTAATTTTTTAGTATCTCACTGAAGTATGCTGTTTTCATCCCCATTTTACAGATTACTGAGAAAAGGTTTAGAGAAGATTAAGTAGGTAACTGAATTTTCTGCAAACATTAAAACTCTATTACATTTGTGATTCATGTATTACAGTACATTACATACTATAGCCCAAAATAAACACCTTATGCCAAATGACACAAAATATCAAACAAAATTAAAATTTCAGCAATATGCACATTATTTATTTCTTCAATAATACTCAGCTCTGAACTACAGCAATTTCAATACATACAGAAGCACTCTGCCTTCTCTTTCACATAATCATCCTACTATTATAGACAGCTAAGTTATATAGAAATATTGTAGGTAGTCAGACAGGACTGGGCCCTCGATGGAGTCACTACAGAAGACAAGAATACACTACAGCTGTGGCTGGAGGTGCACCCATTGGAGGCTAGGCCTCAAGATAAGGATGGAATGACCAGAACTACATACCTGCCCAAGAGATAAACAGAGAACTGAAGAATATACTCATCTGATTGATAAAGTCTAGACATCAGTCACCCAGGTGAGCAACCAGAACCTCAAGATCCACCCCATCTGGGAATGTCTTTGTTCTTTTCATGTCCATGTGCTATGTGACCTGCTTCCCCATTAGATCACTATTACCTGGACAGCTATATTTGCAATGTTATTGGTTGATCATAATTTTGACCCCCGTTATACCCATCTCGTGATTTTGCTCTGTAAAACTTCCTCTGAAAAGTGGGCACATTGGCAACCCTTTCGGGTCCCCTCCTGTCTCTCAGGAGCTCTTTCTCTCAATAAATTTTCCTGCTCTTTACTGTTAGGTTTACGCGCAGGGAGGGGGAAGGGAAAAGGCTGACGACGCTCGCCGTGGGAGAAAGCTTTTTAAGGTGTTACAGCTCCCCTGCCTCACTCCAGTGAGAGTGGCCTTTTATCCCTTAGCCGCCCCCCCTTTCCTGACGTTGGGGTTTGAAAAGTGCGCGTTTAGGGTTGGTCCTTTCTGTATGGGGTGATTGGGTGGTGGGTAACGCCCCTGGGTAAATTGGCGCGACGGACCTAGTTGAGGGCTCTAAGTCAGGGGAAGGGGTCATTGTTTCGGGGGGAGATTCTGTTTCCCTGGCATAGAGACGGGAGAAAGGGGTTTAACCAGCAACGGCCATTTTGGGCATCTGGGATGGGTCATCCTAACATTTACCTCCTTTGTTCCTTAGAATTCATTCTTCAATTTTGGGGAACATGAACTTAGCATATCTGACATCTAGCAGGTTGAGAGTTACATTTGTCCCCTATATCACTACTTTCTTAAATTTACACTATTCGCTAGATCCCTGAGTCAATTCTTACATACATGTGGAGCAAAAATGATAAGAGAAAGTAGTGTTTTGTATTCTCTGTAGGGTAATGTTGGTTTGTCAGTGTGTCTGGTGAGAGATCATGACCCAGCATTTAAGGAAGGCTGGCGGAAGAGGATAAAGTTTGATCGAAGTGTTGATCTTACGACAAAAGGAGCAGAAGATCAGTCAAGCCAGAGGACAGGTTCAAAAACAGAAAGGTAGTAAATGATAGCAGAAAGGCACTTAGGAGCTGGATCACAAAGAACCATGGCTAATGAGTTTCAGCTGATTTGTGGGCTACAGAGAGTCATTGGTGGATTTGACACAGGGATGTTGTGTTTAGATCTGCACTTTGAAATTCTGCTCTGAGGTCCCTGGCAATAGGTCAAAGGGAGAAAGTAGAGAAGCAGAACGACCAATTCAGAGATGGTCGTTGTTATGGCCATGACTCTTCCATCATTTGTGTAACAGTATAGAACACAGATGTAAAAATTTTAAATGTATTCAGAAGATGATGAGGGCAACCATAACAGATTCTGGGAAGGAGAAGAAGAGATATTTAGAAGAGATTCATAGATATATACATGGTTTTGTGGGTGTGGGGGGGGAGGAGAGGGAGAGGAAAAGAAGGAAAGGGAGAGAGATGGAAAGAGGGAGGAAGAGGAGAGGGGGAGAGGGAGAAAAGGAGGAAGAGGAGAGAGAGGGAAATGGAGGGGGAGAGGGAGAGGAAGGGAAAGAAGGGATGGGGAGGAGGGAGAGAGAGAGTGGGGAGAAAGAGAGAGAGAACATATATTTGGATGGGTCTGACTCTACATGACAGCTGACAACTAGGTTTCTGCATGGTGCATCAGAGGTCCAGAGGAGTCAGTGGGACCACCAGGACAGGAGACGAAGACTCAGATTTAGACCTCCTGAACTGAAGGTGACTGTGAGGCACACTGAGTTGTACAGAAAGATATCTGGAATACAATATAAAGTTTCAGAGCAATACCCAAGGTGAATATATATATCTCTAGTGATTTCTGTATGATTATTCATTTGTCCCTCCAGATATCAGTACTGAATATTAGTTTGGACCATATGAAACTACCAATATTCCATTTTCATCTACGAAAAAGATTATTTCAGCACAATAATATACTCCATCCAGGAACTCCTTCGAAATGACAAGTGCATCTACACGGATTTCTAAAATAGAATCTACCACAGATATTGCTAGATAGCCTAGAAGAATAAAATGATTAACATACATTTAGGTATCATGTGCTCACTATTTTTACAATAAGGATTTGTGAAACTACTGTTATTAGAACTTGTACAAATCATGTAGTTAATAAAATCATAATACTAAGGTGCACTGCTAGACTATGATTTCAAGTAAATTTGTTCTGGGGGATTGTGCATACCATGCATCCCTCCTTTGATTTTCTGCAAATGTGAGGAACTCGGAACTATTAGTTTTTCAAATGGCTTATCAGTATTCATTAATTCATCTTCTCCCAACCAGTCTTTGTGGAGGGAGAAAATAAGAAAAGGTGGGCACCAGATCACCAGCTGAAATGTGCCCTTAAGAGGGCACCTCAGTTTCCATGTCTGCAAAGCAGATGATATCACCAATCTGTGTGTCTGACACTATGTGTCCCACAGGACACAAGAGAGGTTTAGTAAATGAAAGCTTCAATTTTATCAAATGGTCAGCAACTGTTACTCAAAAATCACAACCTATGCCAGGTTGTCGATGACTGACCACACAAACTTATTTATATGCTTAAGATTACTGGATGAAAAGATAAAAACTAGAGAGTAATCTTGGAACAAAAATCTAGTCACGTGGCAAGATAACACAGTAATGTATCTTAGAAAGACTACATACTCAGATGATTATGCAGTAAGCACCAAATCTTAAAGATTGTAGAATAGGAAATGGCCTTTAGAAGTCATCGACATTCCTTTAATAGAACCCAGAGTTAAGGAAGCCCAAATATTTCAGGAATGTCAGTAACCATTACAATTATTAAAAGACTTCTTGTAGGTTTTTATGGGGATTAAGTTTTAAAGAATGAATCATCAGGTAAACTGACAAACTGACTAGAACAGGACAGTTCTTCTTTTTGACAATAATATGGACACCAAACTTACTATTTTCTTAAAAAGAACCATACTAAGAACAATGCACGCAAAGGTGTCTGTAGCCTGGGAGCCTCATTCTCAGTCACACTCACTTATTGGACAATTAAGCCATCACACAGCAGTGCACTGATATCCCAGATCTTCACTTTTCCCATTGAAGATGTAGTGATAATTCTGGGCTCAGTCAGGTGCACTTGCTTAGGCAAAAAAGATGTTAGTAAATGTGATACAAGCAGAAGGCTGATGAGCACTTGCCCCTCGGCCCTCAGCATAAGAGTGTGGCCATGGTGACCTGCTGCAGGGGGAGAGCCTGCCCAGGGGAGACCTCGGATATGTGAGGCATGCTAGGCAAGATCAGGAAAGTTGCCTAGTTGTGGTCCCCAGTGACTTCGGCTGGCTGCAGATACATAAGTAAGCCCTACTGACAAGTCCAGCTCAGATCAAAGATATGCAAACAAAAATAAATGTGTATTGGTTTACACTACTGCAGTTCTGTAGTTGTTTTGTCCTACAGCATTACTGTGGCAACAGAAAACAGATACACATGGTTATTAAGCATCTTGAAAATTATTTACTCACCAACCCTATTAAAGCCCAGGCTCTACCAGAATGACTACATGACAGCATCTCAACAATGACAGGGTTACATGTATACGAACAAGGGCTAAGAAACTACTGCCCGTTGGGTGTTTATAAACAACCAGATTTTAACACAGAGTTGCATCCCATATGGTACCTTTCCTAGTATACTACTTTAAACTCAAAACTAGAAGACAGCAAGGATAATGAAATGCTAAGATTATATTCATTTGAGAAAACTGGGTAACAGTTGACTAAATGCATATTGGGAGACTAGCAGGGCACTGTACTAAACACTAGGCTAAGTAACCTACAACAGGCTTTCTACTTTCAATTTCTGTGATTTCTCACGCTAAACTTTGAAAGATGCTAGCTACTTAACTAAACTGAAACACTGCTTTCTAGTGAGAAGAACCAGTCAGATTTCTATTCCTATTTCTTGGCACAACTTTCTCCAGGAGGCTTCTCAAGAAGCCTTCTAATCTTGGCATATCAAGGAAGAAGAAACTTTAGAAGCTGGGAAGCCCACTCCTTTTAATAGTCACTCAAGACAGTAAAACAGGTAAGTCCCAGGCCAAACACTCTGTAGCAAATGGAAACAAGGCAAGCCAGATGTCTACTTCTAGAATTTGGGAAGAGGCCCCAGGCATTGCCTTTTCTTAATCCTTTACCTATATCCAATCTTTTTTGTAAACAAGAGGATTAAAAAAGAACAAAAAGTAAATACAGATGGCTGAAGGTCATAATATTGAATATGCACATATATAAAGTATTTGGAGTTCTTTAGGGAAAGATCATCATGTAAATGAAACCCACACTATTACTTCCATTGTCCAATCACAACACACACATGAATTAAACCTGCAGTACCTAATCAGAATCAGGCAATCCCTAGACATATTAAAGCCAAAAATATCAATTAGAGCATTTCTAAATTCAAATATATTTGCTCAAGGTTTTAGTCATTGTTTTTTGCAATCTCTCTAAAATGATTTATATCCCACATTCCAGTATAACAGTATAGGACAGAGATCAAGTCCTTGGAGACTAGAGCTGGTCAGCTGCAGGGAAATCCCTTTACTGACATTTTCAAAGTTTAACATTGGGTATTTTATTGTATTTAAACCTAAAGGGCATGTTGAAGCCTCGTGTGCCATCAAGAACAGGTTTTTATTGCCATTTTAGAGTGGAAAGATGGACACTCTGTACACTCAAGAGATTAAAAGCAAATGCAGGGGAAGAACCAGATTAATGATCTGGCCCCTGAATCCTTAGTGGAAAGTGTACTTAAAATGAAAGCTCTGGATACTGATCCAACTTTTTAGATTTAACCAAGGTTCTCATTTGAATGGCCCTCATCACAGCATTAGTACTGAATCCTCCAGCACATTCTTTCCAAGGTTTCTAGAAACAAGAATACTGCAGAAAAATGTGATTCAACCCTTCCTGCAGTGGGCACAGGAAAGGAGTACTACAAGTTCAACAGCAGAAACGGTGTGGGGCGCATGCCGACGAAAGTCCTTTTAAAAGATTGATTCACGAGGTTAGGTAAAAATCTTTTCATCCAGGTCACTGGCACACATTCTTGAAGGCAGATTGACTTCAAGACTCATCTATGTTAATGATATATGTGGGAATGAAAGCCATTTGCCACGGTAATGCATACTTAGTAGCAAGAACCATTGAACCAGAGCGAGCTCTGTGACATACTAGTTTGAAAATATCTGATTCTAAAAGAGAATCAGTTTTCCTTTAAAGTGGTAATGAGAATTCCAGATCTTCTACAAGTATGCATTTAATGAGAAATGCAATGATCCTCACCATACCTTCATGTCTAATTCGTACTTTCTCCCCTTTACATATTAATGGAGAGTTAGTTTCTGTTGTTCCTCATCCAGACGTCTAGTTTCTTAGTTGTTTACTCTTAGATATCCTTCACTTAATCATGGCCTTTTGGAGAAAAACATTAATATTTCTTCTTCAGTCAAAGTTATTTAATTTTGACTTCTATTTTGATAAGAAAAAGTAATATATTTATTTATTATAATAATCTATTTTTTCTGACCTATTTCCTATTACTTAAAAAGACCCCTTAGTACTCATGATCATAAAGAAAGGCTATATCTTTAATAAAAACATCTAACGCAGGTCTCCATGTGCTGGCCAGTAAATGTTTGAATATTGCCAACACCCAGCAGCCTTCTGGCAGCCCTGGGCCTTCTAAAAACTGTTCTCTGGCAATAGTCTTTCACGCAAGCACTAATTTTATTATAGCTAGTTTATGATTTTCCCTTATTTCTTTGCTATTTTTAAGTGCGAGGCTGTAACAGGAGGTGTCTAGCAGCCCAAGAGATGAAGGAACCATTCCACACTGTTAAGTCTCTGTGGTATCAGTAGAGTTGGGAAGCTAAGGATTCAAATGCAATGTCAAAGAGCATTTGAATACAAGTTCCCTTGGGGCAACTTGGCCCAACCAGAAACACATTGCTTTGCTCTCTTTCTTCTACTTTTAATTTCTGCTTTAAAGTCCTTGTGGTCTCTCAACACTTTCTCCAGTTTTGTTCTTTAAAGTTATTTTTGTACACTGGCCATTGTAGCCAGACCTATTTAACTACATTTAATAATATCATCTGGAGGGGGGTTATTTCTACCATAATGTACAAATACTGAGTTCTATAACTTGATAAAATAGCTTATGATGTGAATAAGGCCTTCTGTTAAAATAATGTCAAATTTACTTGATGTCATTCTACATATAACTCAAGAATGAAAGTTTTTAGAAAGACTGGCTAATCAGAATAAAAGTTTGGAGAACTGGAATGGTTTTCAACGATAGTTTATTGGGATGAAGAAAGACATTTACGAAATGAGTACTGGAGTTGGGGGAGGGTGAGCCACACACTTTTCTTAAACCAGGCTTACTTCCAACAACCAGGCTAAGCGGAGCTCTCCATATATGAAAGTCAAAACAAAATGCCCTGGGTCCAACTGGCATCATCCCAATCAGCCTCTGTTAGCAGAAAACATACAGCCAGGTTGCATACAACCCAGGCTGCACAAGGATAAATGTAAAAGCACCTTCATTTTAGGCTTCCAGAGAACACACATAGAAGAATGGGATGATGATAAGAACACTGGTTTAGGGTTGGGGATTTAGCTCAGTGGTTAGAATATTGTCTAGCAAGCATGAGATCTTGAGTTCAATCCCGGCACCAAAACAAAAAACAACAACAACAAAAAAAACACTGGGTTGGAAATTGGGAGGCCTACAGACTGACTGCAAATCGACCCTTAACCAGTTATACCCACAACCCATGCTCTTTGGTTTATCTACAAAATGAATAGAGTGCTATGGATGAACTTCTTGAGTCCTTTCTACCACATGAGTTCTGGTTCTACAATTTTTACATGACCCTATCACTAAATACAAAGGAATTACTGATTTATTTTATGTTGTATAAATATCTTCATTTTTTATTTTTAGTTCTTGTGAGAAAAAAGACAAAAAGACACATTAGGAAGCAGTTGACCCTCACAACCGCATTTTTTAAAAAAGCAAATATTTCAAAAGTAACAATTTGGGGTTATATTCATTCTAAAACAAAATAGAAAGAGATGAGAAAAGTCACATGCACATAAAATTACAGCTCTGGCAATACTATTAAATAGTAGCAATCCCTAAATCAGACTTTGCCCTACAAATGTGCTTTGTCTGGGGAAGATGAGAAGCCAAAGCAACCCTAGAGTTCTTTTCCAGATTGCAAATACAGATTATACTCCATCATAAAAAATTTTTTTAAACCCACAAATTTAAAAGTAGCCTTTATAAGCATGGAAGTCAAACGTTAAGTAATATTTATTCCCCATTAATGTCATTTTCTATTCACCTATTTTCATTACTTATGCTTCACTTTTCCTAACATTAAAACTAAAGGGCAAACAGACACTCAATCCAGATGCTACTTTGTCCAAGCTGGGTAGCAGGAGAAATCAGGGAATGAAGACACCATCAAGGGCTCCTCTATGAGATGCATAAACCAGATCAAACTCTGCAGCCAGAATCAGCTCCATTCACTCAACAGTGTATTCTCTGAATTTACAAATAAGTTTATGCTTTGTAAGAGAAGCGATCCGTTTTATTGATAAAAAAATAAGATCAATATTATCTAAACAGACTCAAAGTAAACTGCAAGTAAAGTTTAAGACAATATTTTTTGGTTTAGCACTCTGACTGCACATGATTTTGTAATCATATGTACCTTATTCTCCTTTGGTATGCCCTCTGAGCTAAGCTACTGTAGTTGATAAATATTTCTTCATAGCCTTAAAGATGGGCATAATCTGGCAGTGTTGTTTATGAATTATTCTCTCTAGACTAAAAAACAAACCCTCATTTTACATGTAAATTAGTTAAAGGGATAAAAAAACTGCAGAGTGATAAATGTAGGTGTTGCCTCGCTTAGAGAGGGCTTTACAGATGTCTCTAAAAGTCAACAACGTTATTGCAACTTCAAATTGTAACCTTCTTTCTCATAAGATGAAATCCAATACAGCACTGTTGCCACTTAACCAAGTTAAGATTGAGTTGATTTCAGACAATGCTAGTTAGACATGGCTTAAGATCTCAGTAAGTAAATGATGCAATGGAAAAGCCCATGGGCTAGAAGTTGGAAGCACGTGATAGAAGAATAGTCATTAATTAATTATGCGTCCTTGGGTAGGTTTCTCTGTCACAGCCCTAACTATCTCAGCCATAAAATGAAGGCCATGTACTCTGTAAGATCCTTATCTGATCTAAAAGTTGTCGTTCTAAATAAATAAATACCAGGAATCAAAATATCCATTAATAAAAAGCACATAACAAACTACCTCCTGCCAACAGACTATATTTCATTTACCAAGACCAACTAGAATTGTATACAATTTAAAAAAAAAAATCCTTTTAAAGGTACAGGAAAGGTATCAAGGCATTCAGGACAGAAGAAACCAAGATCCCAGACTAAGGGAAACTAAGGAGTTTATATGATCTGAAGGAATTTTCCAGTTTGAAATGGCAATGGGGAAACGATTGAATGGTCAAGCAAGCATAAAGTGGCTACTAGGAAGGTCAAAAACAGCAGAGATTTCAGCAATTCCAGTGAGGCCAGAGAGATAAAACTGAAGTTCAGAGCTAACAAGAAAATCAGTTTATTTTTTATTTTTATTAGTACATGTTTACAGTACATACTAATGATTACATTCATCATGAACACTTGGTACATGTGCATAACACATCTTAATTCTGTTTTTATCCCTTCCTGCCCCTCCTTTCCCCCTCCCTCTATCTCTTGGTCCCCTTCCCTTTTGTAAAAGAGCTATCTCTGTGTTTCCTATTATTTTTTATTTTGCTCTTTAATTTGCTTGTAGAAAACCAGATTTTGAAGGCAGACACTACAGGAAAGTGAATCCCTTAGTATATACTATATACTATACCATACTTTTTTTTTCCCGCAATACTAGGGATCTAGGGATCAAAGGATCAAACGGAGGGTCTCATTCATGCAAGGCAAGCATTCTACCACTGAGCTATACTCCAGCCCTATACTATACTATTTTATAAATAACACACACCTGGACAAGAAAATCAGTAGAAAGTAAATACAATAGATCATGTTGGCCTTCTCGTGGCAGTGCAAAAGTACAAATTAAAGTTCTGAGTTCACCAAGGCAGTGGCACCTGGTGAAAACCTCAGGGAAAGTGAGCCAGAAATTGGCTAGACCAAATCCCATCTTTAAAATATCTCATTCTTGCCTGGATGAAGATGATGTACTCCTGCTCCAAACATCAACCAGATAGCAAAGGAAATGCTACCTGGAGGGAGAAAAAACCATTTGAGATTTTCTTGATATTTTTATATACAACAACCATATTAGAAACTGAGCCAAACACAACAATAGGACCAAGAGAAAAAACAGAAAGTAGAAACAAACCTATAAATTATTGGGCATAAAAAAAATTATTGGACATAGAATTTTAAATAATTATATGTTCAATTAAAAATTATAAGATAAATTCATTGGCCAGCACCACAAAAAAAGGTAAGATAAAAAATTTCATCAGAGGACTAAAATTATGAAAAAAAACTAAAAGTGAATTATGAAAAATAATAACTGTAATTAAGAAAGTAATACATAAGTTTAATGGCAAAGTTAGACACAGGTAAAGAAAGAAAATCTGTGATCTAGAAAACAGTATAATAAGAAATATCTAATCTAAAACGCAGAGACTAAAAAGGATGAAAAATGTAATATGAAGCATAAGATATATCTGGAAGGCAGAGGTGTAACTTACATGAGATTGGAGTCTTAGAATGGGAAGACAGAAATAATAAGATGGAAGCAGCATTCTTTGTAATAAGAATCAGTAAGACTGTTTCAATAGTGATGAAAAGCATCAAGCCACAAATTCAAGAAGTTCAGTGAACCTCAGAATGAAAACAAGGCAAACCAGAGTCAGGTAACTTGCCCATAAACATGCTGAAAAGACAAAAGAAAAAGCAAGGAGAGGTATCGTCATCAACGATAACACCAAGAGAGAATTTTCAATAGAAAAAATAGAAACAACTCAAATGAATAATATGGATATTCATATAATAGAACAGAATACCATTTAGAATGAGAATACATGAACTACTACTACAGACATCAACAAAAACAAATGTAACACACATAATGCTGAACTAACAAAGCTAAGCACAAGAGAGGACATACTATACGAATCCATTTTTATAGAATTAAAAGCTGGAAAAATGAACCAAGGCTGAAACAAGTCAGCATAGGCTACTTATCCCTTGAGAGTGGTTAAAACTGCAAAGAGAGAAGAACCAGTTTCATGAGTTGCTGGTAATATTCTAGTTCTAAAAGGGGTAAAGATTAGAAGGGTGTGTTCATCTTTCAAAAATTTTTGGAAAATTTATTTTAAAAAGTATTTGTGTACTTTTCTGTATGTGTGTCAGACTTCAACAAAGCTTACTTACACACATATACACATTAATGTATGACACTAGTTTTTAAACTGCAAATGCATTTTACAAATGGTTTATACACAGCTTTGTTCCTTCTTTCTACTCTGCTTAATATATCTTCCAATTAGCCCTTCTCTGAGTTCAAAAAGCACTAAGGAATGAGATGGTCTCAGAAATAGATGTTAAGCTTACAGTTCATCTGTAGATTATTATCATCTTACAGAATAAGGCAATGAGGGCCAGACTGGGAACTTGATCTCATATAAGACATTTCTATGGGGAACCGATTTTAAAGATAAACAAGCAAAAAGAATCTAAGAGGAAATATTTATTGAGTAACAAGAAAGAAAAATGAAAGATGCTAATAAGGATGTATAAGGAAATGAGTCATTTGACACATCAAGAAAATATGTGAGAAGAGGGGTTAGGGAGAGAAAGGTTAATGGGTAGAGGGGTATATTCGAATAGGAGGAATAATATTCTAATTGGAATAATGTCTTCTAATATTCTATAGCACAGAAAATAACTGAGGTTGACAGCAATTATTGTGTATTTCAAAATAGCTAGTAGAAAGGATTCTGAATAATGATCCTAACACAAAGAGGGAGGGGAAGATAGGGGCTGAGAGTGCAGCTCAGTGGTAGAGTACTTTCCTAGCATGCACAACATCCTAGATTCAATCCCTAGCACCATAAAAAAGTTTGACATAATGGACATGCTAATTACCTGATCTGATCATTATATATTGTACACCTATATTGAAATGTCACGGAGAAGCCTATAAATATGCATAATTATTACTTGTAAATTTAAATACTCTTATGAAAAAGATCCTGTCTTGAACCCCAGAGTAAGGAGTCCATTTGTGATCAAATTAACATTTAGCAATCATGGAACTTAAAAATAAAATGGACTATTCAGGCTACATTACATAAGTTCTATACGAAATTCTACATTTCTAAAACAACTTTCAGAAAATCCATCAATCTAGTATAAAAGCTTTGGCAAAGCCCTTTCCAACCTCACGCATATCTCACTTGGAACAAGGAGAGAGACAGCCCTTAAATTAAATTCCCACCACCACCACGACTTTGCCTCAAACAATAAAATCAGTATGCAGTTTGTGTTACAGACTCTTAATAAAACAATCTTATTGATTTGCAGTTGTTTTTCCCTTATCATTTTCTTACAGGATCTCATATACAGTGAAGGTGGTTTTAAAACTCACTGAACTATGTTAGGAAACAGACACCTAGTCCGGGCTTTACAGGTATTGAGTATTTTTCCATGCCAGTAATTTCGCAGACTCCACTGAGCCTGAGGAAAGACAGTCATTCCCAACAGAAATAATATTTGAACTTACCTTATTCCTATGTGATGGTGGCCTTTTCTTCCTGTCTTTTATGGAGGAAGGTATTCAGCAGCTTTTTTGGAGAAAGTAAAGGTATTCTACAGTAGAGGAAAGCAATTGCTTTTTAACCCACAGTAGGAGAGGAAGAAAGGGGGAAATTTTTTAAAAAGAAGGCTGTTTTCCCAAATCATGCTGCCTATTCCCTCCATCCTACTGATGCTGAAATACTGAGAAGATGAATCAGCCAGTAAAGCCATGTTGGGGAGAGCTGGACGGTTTGATTTAGAAAGGCCAAGTGATTCTGCCCTCCAAGTTGCAAGCAGCATCCACAGATGTAACAGGCTTTACAGAATGGTTATATAGATGGTGAAGTGAAAAACAAAACAGGTACTATCACCACCATACTTGTGTGTGTGTGTGTGTGTGTATGAGTATGTGTATATATTTATGTATATATATATAAGTACATAGCATAAATATAAAATATACATAAATATACATAAATATATATTTATGTATAAATATATAAATATATACATAGATATATATTTATACATAGATATATATTTATGTATAAATATATAAAATGGACATTTCAAATGTATCCACACCCAAATCTTGGCTAGCCTTAGCAACCAGGATCATGAACTTACAGTTAAAGCTAATAGACAACATTATATATCAAAGGAAAAACAAGGACCATGCTGATTTAGGTTCAAGAAAAAGATGATTGGAATTAATAATAAGATTTGATTAGATAGAGTTATGCCACCACCAAGTATACACAGTAACCAGAACTTCTATAATGGCTTTTCAGACTAGAGGAGGGGATATATGATAGTGACAGCAATAGCATTCCCAATCTTAAGGACCAGGAGACAGGGACTTAAACAAGTTCAGTCACACAACTAGAGTGAGGATGATCTGCCACATTCTGGTTATAAATCCTGATCAGCATATTTAATTCTTTATACTCTAATCATTTCCAGAGAATTTGAGAATGCTTACTAAGTATTTTATTCATCCTATAATCATTTTTAGCCTCTTAGTTTGTCTAGTAAAACTTCCTTTTTTTTTTTTTTTTTGGTGCTGGGGATCGAACTCAGGTCCTTGTGCTTGCAAGGCAAGCACTTTAACCACTGAGCTAAATCCCCACCCCAAACTTCCTAAAAGATAGATGCAAGGTAATTGGCTCAACAAATTATCACAACTTCTTTTTTTCCCCTGGTACTAAGGATTGAACTCAGGTCCCTTGTACTGAATGAGCTACATCCTAAATTATTTTTATTTTTATTTTGGGGTAGGGTGTCACTAAGTTGCTAGGTTACCCAGGCTGGGCTTGAACTCACAATCCTCTTGCCTCAGCCTCCCAGAGTGCTGGGATTTCAGGGCACACCACAATGTTTAGCTTTACCATAAATTCTAAATAAAATCCTTATAATGAACTGACAAGTTATCAGTGACTGAAATAGTTTAAAAAAAAAATTAGAAAGTTGTTAGTATTCTCAACCTGCCAAGAAATGCTGAAAGGTACACTCTACTCCCCTTCAGGAACCAGTGGATACCTGATTGGTGGGTCTGCAGAAGAACACAGATTAGAAATGAAAGCCATAGCAATGCAATGGTGATTTCTTTGGGATGTGATTTCTTTGGGATGTGATTTCTCTGTGGAAAAGAGAACTTTGGGATTCACATGTGTTTTATGGTAATTAGAGGAAAGTGCTTTTATTGGGGAGAATAAAAGATTCTGATTACTCCTTCAAAAACAGATTGTTTTTAGGGAGCTAAAATTGAAAATAAGAAAGGATTCCTAATTTGGATCATCTGCAGTAGTGGAAGGAAAGGTCATTGTTCTTACAATCAGTTCTAATCAGATTTTAATTGTTCTAACCCACAATGACATAAAATTAAACAAACCTAAGTGATGTCCTTGCAAAATTAAAATGGACTGCAGGAAATTATCATTTCTGTTATTTTTATTTTGGAAATTATCTTCTTAAAAACTGGACACAGGGTAGATTTCATTTCAGTCAGGATTACTTATCTGTACCCCCCAAAAAATCTAATGCAAGCAGCTAGCAAAATATATTTTACACTGTTTTTGGAAACCATGATTCTAACAGTGATCGGTTACGAAAAATCATTCATCCTCATTAAAACCTCATTTCTACATCTGTAATATAGGAATAATACAACTAATTTGATTTAGTTTCTCCAATATGGCCCCTGAAATAGGTAAGTCCCAAGTTAAAAATCAAGTAGGTCCAAGTGTATCCAGGAGCTGTTCTGACAGGATAGCCAGAATGACAGACAGCATCTTCACCACATAGCCTCTGAGACTGCCATAAGTCCCTTTAGGAACAATATCACTCAAACTCCTCTGACTACCTGGTGATGCTGCAGTCTTCAATATGTCAGATTCTATCTGTCTCTGAGTCTTCTAATTTTGACTCTTTACGCTCAACTCTCTCGGCTCTTGGTTCAGCTCACAGTCCCCAGTAAGGGCAGTGGCATTCACTGTCAAACAAAAGGCTTTCGGGATAGCAATTACTGGACTATGCCAAACTATATCAATACCTATTCCTAAAATCTAAATACCTGCTTTAGGTTTTTATGCAAATATCATGAAATAATGTAAAAGAAAATAAGAAATCTATTTGCAAATGGTAAACATCAATCACATACAAATAATAACTCATTTTTCATTGATAATCATTATTTTAAATTACTAGGGCCCAGGTAATAGTCTATAGATTGTATCATTATAGGTTTTTAAAAAGGTAATTTATGTGGATCTTTATTTTTTTTATTTGGATCTTTAAAAATGCCACAATTATATGCAAAAAATGCTACATATGACAAATTGGTGCAATGAATTTAATCTTAGGCAAATCTCAACATTTCTTTAGGCTCTATTTCTCTTGATAAAATGAGACCATTACCCTGGGTGATTTCTATTAAACTCCATACAGTACTTTTCCGGTGGGGGATTGAACCCAGGGTCAAGCTACATGCCCAGCCTTTTTTTATTTTATATTTTGAGATAGGGTCTTGCTAAGTTGCTAAATTGACCACACTGGGTTGAAACTTGCTATCCTCCTGCCTCAGCCTCCCAGAGCGCTGGGATTATAGGAATTAGAACCTGTATCTTGTTCTCCTCCCCAGGCCTGCCAGGGAGATTGACTTCCCAGTGAATGCTACAAGAAAGGGCCACTGGACATGTAGGTGAAATGAGCACTCCCACCAGCCCTGAGGTGCGGAAGATGAGACTGCCGCCTACCCTCAAGACCACCCGAGCTTTCCTTCGAGGAAGAATGTGCACTCGGTCTGTCTTGGGTGAGTGGGTGGGGAGTGGCCCCTGGTTCCGGCCACGTGGGAATGTGAGCTGTGCTGTGGTTCCAGGATATGCTGCACGTGCATAGCCAGGAGGGCAACAGGAGCAGCTGTATGACTCTGTCTTCTTGGCATTGGAGGGTGTAGACAGAGGCTCCAGGGGCACTTATTTCACATGTCAGCTCTCGCTGAGAGGTCTCATCACCAGAATCACTGCTCATCTCTTTCACCACCAGGCCATCTATTTCTTACTTTTTCTAACATTTTTTCATGAAAAATTACGAAGAGAGAGAAAAAAGTTAAAAGAACTGTACTGCAAATGCCTATATATTCGCACTGAGATTGTGTAATTCCTAACATTTTGCTAAACATGCTTTATCTATCCATTTTTCATAAACCCATCCATTTCTTGATACATTTTAAAGTAAATTCCAAACATCAGACTTTATTCCTATACATTCCAGCATATATAGCACTAACTAAAGTTCAGTATTAATAGCGTTTCATGCAAACTTTATCTATAACAAAATACACAAAGTTTAACTGTACCATTGTTGAATGCTGACACCTATGCCTCGGTAATTCAAACGCATATTAAGAGACAAAATGTTCCCATCACCCTAGAAAGCGCCCTCACGCCCCTCCCTCACCAACCCCTCTTCCCTGCTTCTGCTCCCAGCGATAAACACTGACCTGTTTTTGCCATGGTTAACGTCTACTTGTTCTGGAACTTCTTATTGTTGGAACTATAAAATATTTTCATTTTTATGTTTGACCTTTTGTGTCTGACCTTGTCTAATATTTTTGAGATTTATTCCTGTTGCTACATATATTTTATAAATATACAACAGTTAATATATCCCTTCTTTCACTGAAGAACTCTTGGGCTACTTTCAGATTTTGCTCTTATGAATAAAACTGCTATGAACATTCTTGTACAAGTAATTCTGTGGACATATGTTTTCAATTTCTGAGGTAAATACCCAGGAGTAATCTTTATAGGCCATAGGGTTTGTGCATGTTGTATATATTTATATTTCAATGAAACTAAGACCCTTTTCTAAAGTGGTTATACCATCTCAAGCTCCAAACAACAACATAAGAAAATAAATTACATTACATCCGTGTATGCAGTAAACCCTACAATTCCATGCTATAATTTTGCCTTAATCTTAGGAAATTTAAAGAAATTAAGAAGAACAGAGTAAATGTAGTCTTTTTTGTTTAGCACTATATTTATTATCTCTGGTACCCTTCATTTTTTTCCTGAAGACCTATGCTTACATTTGATATTATTTTCCTTCAGGCTGAAAATCTTCCTTTAGTATTTCTTGCAATACAGGGCTGTTGATAATTTTTTGGTTTCCATGTATCTTAAAAAATTCTTCATTTTGCTTTACCCTAAAAATTATTTTTGCTGGTTATTGAATTCTGAGTTGAAAGTTTTTTTTTAAAAGATGTGAAAATTTTTTTCATAAAAAATAGGGACTCAGAACAAACCCAGGCACCTGCAGCCAACTGATTCTTAATAAAAGGGCCACAACCCCATGTCTATAGCCAACTGACAGTTGATAGAGGGACCAAAAACATAAAGCATACACTGGAGAAAAGAGAGCTTCTCCAACGAATGGTGCTGGGAAACCTGGATATCCGCATGTAGAAGACTGAAACTAAACCCCTATGTCTTACACTGTATAAATATCAACTGAAAATAGATCAAAGATCTTGATGTAAGACTTGAAACAACTAGACGAAATCATAGGGGAAACACTCCCAAAACACTGGCACAAGCAACAATTTCCTATATAGAACTCCAGAAGAGAAAAGCAAGACTTGACAAACAGAATTACATCAAATTAAAAAACCTCCTGGGCAGCAAAGGAAACAAAGGAGTAAAGATACGACCTACGAAATGGAAGAAAACTTTTGTTAGCTTTCATCTAATTGAGGATTAATACCTAGAATATGGGAAGGAAAAAAATGTAACAACAAAAGAATAAGCAATCCAATCAAAAATGAGCCAATGATCTGAACAGATACTTCTCACATATTTACAGTCAATAAATATATGAAAAATTGCTTAATATTTTTAGTTGTCAAAGAAAAGCAAATCAAAACAATGACGAGATTCCATCTCATCCTGGTCAGAATGCCTATTATCAAAAACAAACAAACAAAAAACCAGGAGCCAATCATGGTGAGAATATGGAGAAAAAGGAACCCTTATATACTCTTGGTGGTAAATTAGTACAGTAACTATAGAAAACAGGATGGAGGTTCCTCAAAAAACTGAAAACAGACCTATCATACAATGCAGGTATTCCATTCCTGGGTATATACTATATAAGGAAATGAAGTCAGCATACAAAAGAGGCAATTGTATACCCATGTTTTTTGAAGCACTATTCACAATGGCCAAGTTATGGAATCAAGCTGGGTGCCCAGCAACAGATGAATAGATAAAGAAAATATGGTATATATGCACAATGGAATATTTTTTGGCCATAAGAAAGAATAGGATTGTGTCATTTGCAGGCAAATGGATGGAACTGGAGGACATGATGTTAAGTGAAATAAGCCAGACACAGAAAGACAAGTATCGCATTTTCTCTCACATGTGGAAAGTAAAAAACAAAGCAAAGCAAAGCAAGCAAACTGAAAGTAGAAGAGGGACTTTTAGGGAAGGGACTTAAAGTAGGGAGGAGAGGGAAGGAGAGAAGATGGATATGATCAACACATCATATATGTACGTATGTAAATGCTGCAGATAAATCCATTTATATAACTAATGTGTGTTAATAATTATAATTTAAAACAAGAAAGAAAAAATTTTGTTCTGACCTCCACTATTTCTGATAAGAATTCAGTCATCATTTATATAACTGCTGCCCTTCTACATAACATGCCCTTTTTCTCTGGTTGCTGTCAAGATTTTCTCTTTATAATTGATTTATATTAGTTTGGTCATAAAGCACACAGAGGTGATTTTATTTGTATTTGTCAAACGTGGGAGAAATATTATCTACAAATATTCTATAAATGTTCTTTTGTATGATTTTTCTCTATTCTGTCTTTCTGCAACACATACATATGTAAGACCCTTTGCTATTGTTCTGCAATGCACTGAGACTGTTTATTCTTTTTTATCTATTTTCTTTCTGATTTTCAGACTGGATATTTTTCACTGATCTATCTTCAAGTTCATGACTTTTTCTATCACTTTGACTATTCCTTTAAGTTCATCCAGTGAATGTTTTTATTTTAGATATTGTATTTTTCAGTCTGAGAACATCTATTTTATTATTGTTCCTATCTCACTGTCTGAATTTCCTATCTGTTCATTCATTATAAGCATGTCTTACTTTATGTATTTGAATGTTAACTATAACTTCTTTTTTTGAGACAGAGTGTTGCTACATTTCCTAGGCTACCCTCAAATTCCTATGATCCTCCTGCTTCAGCCTCCCAAATATCTGGGACTATCCTACACTGTGTCCAGATTATAACTTTTTTAAAAAATCCTTTTAATTACTTCCACTTAGTCAGTGTAGTGTTGGTCTTAATGCTTTTTTCTGGAGTATGAGTCACATTTTCTTGTTTCTTTAAATGTCTAATAATTTTGGAATATACCGTGGATGTTGTAAATGATACATTGTAGATGGTTGGGATTTTGCTGTATTACTCTATAAATTATCAACTTTTTGTTTTAGTAGGCCATTAACCATGATGAACTCAAATACCAAGCTGTCTCTCCTGAGATGGGAAGCAGCAGAAATCTCTGTTCCATTCTTTCAGCTTTAGCTGCGTTACTTGGATCTGTACTCACATGCTTACTTCAGAGGTTACCCAGAGACCTGATCAGAATTTAGTAACAGACTCTTATGCTTCCCTATGTTGTTGTTTCTCTCCTTTCTGGTTGCTGCTGTGGCCCAAACTCTGTCTACTGATTCCTCAGTCAATCAATAAGACTATAGGTTTCTATTTTCCATCTAAGTTTTGTAGTTCTGTGGGACTGAAGCCTATACTCGGGCCAAAAAAAAGAAGGCATAAAAATAGGAAACATGTCCACTGTTACTCTCTTCTTCCAACTGTTAACTCTCTCAATTTCTCCCTGCTTTTTTTTAATTTTACGGAAAAATAAAAAAAATTTTTATAACAAAACCAGAACAGAATAACAATAGTCAATACACTGTGTATTATTAGCTTCAAAGTAGTTACTCAGAGTCAAGACATAAACCAAAAAGATTCATTACCCAAATTACATATTTCATTGTTTCAAAAATATTTCAATATATACGCTAATTATTTTCATTTATACTACTAGTTTATCTTAGATCTACCTACTTTTGGTCACTCTCCCGTACTTTCACATACTTGTTTGTTTTCAATCTTTCCTGAAGTTTATAATTATATGTGACTAGAATGACTATGAACTACTTAGTCATTACCAGAAATAAGCCCCTCCCTTATTTATGTACAGAATACGAATGGTCCTAGTATAAATAATAGATACTATGTAAAAATGAATGTAGACTACAATTCATGCTTAAATACTTTCATCATCTGATTAAAGAATAGAGCTACAAGAGATTGAAATACCATTAGCCAATAGAACTTTCTCTTAGAACTGTTTTTTTCTGCACTATTCAATATGGCAGACACTAGCCACACTACACTACTAAACACTTAAAATGTAATTACTGTTATTGGAGAACTGAATTTTCATTTTATTTAATTTTGATTAATTTAAATAACTACATGTGATAAAGAGGCAAGTCAGCTCTAAAACATATCTAATCTGGTCTTACTGTTTTATAGATGACAAACTACTAGCCCAGGGAGTGTCCAGAGGGGGCTTGCCCACAATACACAGATTATAGTAGAAAACAAGAATTTGAATTTTGATCTTCAGATTCCTAATCAAAAGTTCCTTCTACTCTCTACAAAATGAGACTACAAAATGTTATAGCTGGAAAAGGACAACTAAAAATATAATAGGTGCATCGATGATAAAGTAGAGCTTGTAAAAATATAGATGGAAAAATGGAACAGCTGAGGGCAGAGTGATTTGCAAATAAACTATCCACTGCGCATACATTCACACATATTCACTGGGTATGTAATTTCTTTGGAGGTGATAACTATTTTACCAGCAGGTGAAAAAGAGCTTTTTTTTTTAAAAAAACCTCATTATAGGTCAAAAGGTTTGAGTCAGCTGATTTATAATACAAAGTGCAAAGAGCATAATCAAGAAACTGATGTCCTGCTTCTATTCTTCACAAGTGTCTACCTTCCAAGTCCTACAGTCTTCAGTGATGTGAGAATTACAGTTTAACAATCCTATTTGTTTCTCAAAATCCTATAAGATTCACCCCCAGAAAAGGTTGCCAAGCCTTTTTCCTTCATGAACTTAATACTCCCTAGGAGGATACACTTCTCTGCTAAAATGGAATGCTTTTTACCCTTTAACCCACTCTCTCGAAGTAATACACATAAAACAATTACCTTGACTACATTCTTTCTCTCTGCTTCTGTCTCGGTCTTACACACATGTACACACACACACCACAAACCTTGTATGGATTTCATATTAGCACTAATGCAAATTATGTAATAATACATATGGTGTAGAAAATGTCTGCAAAAAGCTCCAAGAAAAATAGCATTGTTTGGGGAGAGAGTATTGTGGTTAGGATGATATCATCAAAAATCATCTAATTAATTTCCTGTAGCCACATCCTAAAGGAAATCCAGAAGGCTCAGTTTTCTCACGAAGTAGTCTTTTTGGGGGAGGGGTGTAGGGGTGTCAGTAACTGTTCATGCAAACCCACAGGTATCATAAATTGGTAATGATTATGATTTGCCTCCATTTTCACAAACACGAAGAATTAAATTGTACTTTAAAAGGTCTTTTATGTAAGAGGCATTACCAGAAGATAAAGCTATCCTCACTGAACGTGGATTTTAGATTTTAGTTACTAACAGAAACGTTACTTGCAAAAATAGAAACAACAACTAAGTTGGTATTTACTAGTTGGCTTCCTGAGGCTTCCTCTCCAGCTCGAATAAAAACAAAGATCACCACTTATAAGGACCAAGGAGAAAAGAGCCTTCTTTACCTATGGTCACCCTCAATGCTTTCCTTCCAGGTCTTAAGCATCCACTGACAGTATCCTGGAACACCAGAAGGCAGGCCCAGAGTCTGAGCTCCTGCAGGGCAAGAACAATAGCCATTCATCTTTGCACCCAAAGGTATCCAGCACCTGGCACACAGTGAACATACTGAATGAACAAATGAATGCGATGAATATAAATAAGCTCTGCTCCATTCCTTCTAGAAGCTCCCAGGTAGACAGTGGAGGAAAGACCACTGCAAATAAATCCAAAGTGTTATGACTAAAGGGACACTCAGGACAATTTGCCCATCAATTTCAAAAAAACAAATCTAAAAGATTGATATTAAGAGCTGATATGTTTAGAACAGCCTTTTTGGTGAGAAATTTGGGGAAATCTTTTCATTTCAAATGTGTATTGAATATGATACCAAAGCACAAGTAACAAAAGAATAAACAAGTGGAACTATGTTAAACTAAAAATCTTCTGCACAACAAAAGGAACAATCAACAAAATGAAAAGGCAAACTATGCAATGAGAGAAAATTTGCAAACCATATATTAAATAAGGGATTAATACCCAAAAGGTAGATGAAAGCCAAAAGTAAATCTCTATATCGTATTAGTAGGAATGTAAATTGAAATAGCAATTATGCAAAATGGTTTGGAGGTTCCTCACAAAAACAGAATGATCCAGCAATTCCATTATTGGAGACACACACACACACACACACACACACACACACACACACTGAAATAACATCATTTTATCAAAGAGATACCTGCATACCTATTTTTTATTGTAGCACTACTCACAACTGCCAAGATCTGGAATAACCAAAATGTCCATTGACACATGAACTGAATATCATTCAGCCATAAAAAAGAAATTCTATCATTCACAGCAACATGGATGGAACTATAAGACATTATGTTCAGCAAAATAAGTCAGGCACAGAAAGATGAAACCAAATGTTCTCACTACCTGAGGAAGCTAAAAAGATTGATCACATAATAGTAGAGAGCAGAATAGTGGTCTCTAGAGTGTAAGAAGGGCAGCAGTGATACACAGATATTTTGGACAACAAGTACCAAAATATAGTTAGATAGGAAGAAGTGACCCTAATATTCTATACCATAGTAGGGCAACTATAGTCTACCACAATGTATTATGTATTTCAAAATAAATACTCAAGAAGTTTGAAGGGTTCCAACAAATAGAAATGATATTTAAGGAGATAAAAATGCTAATTACCCTGATTTGACCGCCACACTTACTATAAATGTATCAAATTATCATACTGTGCCTCATAAATACATACAACAATTATATAGCAATCAAAAACATAAGAATGGGAAAAAGTATTAAGGTATGCTCATTTTCTTGCCATTAAAAATGAGAAAAAAGAACAATAAAACCATGTATATTTAAATACATAGAAAATGTACTAGAACACTACTGTCTAACAAAAAATAAGTCACATGTACAACCTAAATTTACTAGTAACCACATAAAAAAGTGAAATTGTTTTACTAACATATTTTATGTAATCTAATGTATCTAAAATATTGCCACT
>PVJO010003856.1:35235-117180 GCA_004026905.1 Hystrix cristata
TAGAGGTTCCATTTGACCCAGCTATTCCTCTGCTGGGTATCTTTCCAGAAGAATTAAAATCATCATATCACAGTGACATATGCACAACCATGTTCATAGCAGCACAATTTGTAATAGCTAAGTCTTGGAAACAACCTAAATGCCCAACAACTGATGAATGGCTAAAAAAGATGTGGTTTTTCTACACAATGGAGTACTATACCACCATAAAAAAGGATAAACTAGAGTCATTTGTATATAAATGGATGTTCCTGGAGAACATACTATTAAGTGAAATAAATCAGACACTTATTAGTACACATCGAATTGTTTCTCTGATATGAGAAATCATAAGTGTAAATAAGGACAAAGGGGTA
The DNA here is from genome assembly GCA_004026905.1 of Hystrix cristata. Taxonomy (NCBI): domain Eukaryota; kingdom Metazoa; phylum Chordata; class Mammalia; order Rodentia; family Hystricidae; genus Hystrix; species Hystrix cristata. Next base: position 35,592 of record PVJO010003856.1, read on the forward strand.
GAATAGTTATTGTATTCAAAAGAGAGAACTAGATAGGGAAAAGGGGGATAAAGAAGAAGGTTAAAAGAAAAGTAAGATGAAAGGGGAAAAAATGGTAAAGTGTAGTTACACTTGTTGTAAATAGGGAGGGGTGGGTGAATGGAAGGGAGGGGAGGGGAAGGGGGGAAGAGGGGGGAAAACCAAGATGTATCATGTACAGGTACAAAATAACCATGTTGATTATGATCATTATGTATACAATGTACCAATACATGTTCTTGGTAAAAAATAATAAAACAAAATTTAAAAAAATAAATAAATAAAATATTGCCACTACATTAAAATCAGTACAAAAACTTAATAGTGAGATACTTCACATTTTTTCATTCATTCTAAGCCTGAAAATCCAAAGTACATTTTGCATTTATAGGAGCTCTCAATTCAAACTACTCACATTTAAAATGTTCAACAGCCACATGAGATAGTGACTACTATGTGGATGGAATAGATGTATAAGAATATACTTATACTTATACTGGTAACAGTGTTACTTCTGAGAAAGATAGTACTTCAATCTTTTACAACAGTAACTAATACATATTACTTATGTAAAGATAGAACAATAACATAAAAAAGTATACAGGAACACAGACGGTGGAGCAAATAACCCTCTTCCTTGAGTTGCTGACTATCTGGGTCAAAGGGGAACCAGGGCAAAAATGAAATTTAAAATACCATTTCCAAAGCAAACTCACAAACATGCATATACACAAATACAAACCTAAAAAGAAAGATATGCAGCAGTTCTACACTGATAAATATAAAACATTTTTGGAAGGGACGTAAATAACCTGACTACATGGAGGAATATTCCATGTTTATGAAATATAAAATTCAAATATAGATTCAATGTTAATTCAAGCAAAATTAAAAGAAGACCTTTGAGCAGAGGAAGGGGAGACTGACAAACTGATTCTAAAATATATTGGCATGAAGACAGGCAAATAGACCACAGAATGGAGTCCTTAAACACATTATATCTTACTTAGGACAAAAGTAGGAAGCAGTGTAGTCTCCTGGATAGTCAACTGAATATCCATATGGAGAAAAAAGACTTTGACCTCTACCCCAAACCAAACAGAAAGTCAGTTCCAAATGGCACTAGATTTAAATGCAAAAAGTAAAACAATAAAGCCTCAAAGGAGAATTTCTTCATGACTTTGGGATACACGACCATTTCTTAAACAAGACACAAAAGGCATCAACAAAAGGACTAATAAATTGGACTTCACCAACAGCTGTTATGACATAGAGTAGAAAACATGGGAATGGAGAGAGAGAGCTTCAGTGAAGAAGAGATGATGAAACTAAAACTTGAAAGAGGAAAACAAAGGGGTCAAAGATCGGGTCCTCCACGCAGAGGGAAGAGAATGAGTAAAGATACTTCTATGAAAGTATAATACACTGAGTAGCCTGCACAAACAGGTTATAAGGTATATGACACACAGACTAGTTGAAGGATAGTAAGGGAAAAGGGTTATGAGGAAGTTTGGATTTTATCCTGGAGGCAACATAAGGCTGTCAAAGGTTTTTAAGCAAGCAATTACATGCTCAGGACTAAATTTTAAAAAGGTACTCAAAGGTCTCTTAGAAGATGGGCTGGATGGAGAAGAAATTATAATCAAGGCAAAGTTAAAATATGTTTCAGAAATTGGAATATTTACATACACTAGTATGACAAGAGATATGAAATCTACCTAAATGTATTCTTTTAAGATTATGAGCCAGGCATGGTGGCGCACACCTGTAATCCCAGCTCTCAGGAGGCTGACGCAGGAGGATCACAGTGAATTCAAGGCCAGCCTGAACTACAGAGCAAGACCTTGTTTCAAAAGAAAAAAAAAAGATTATGATATACAGTGTATTAACTATTGTCATTCTCTATTTCGTTATGAAATTTTATTTTTCATAGAAGTAAGAAGAGTGCTATTTATATTTTTTATTAATAACTACTTGTATTACATTAAAAAAAATAAAAGTAAGTTACAAACAAAAAAAGCTATATAAAATAAACAGCACTTTTTCTAGGAATATCCAGTTTACTTGACTGGTTCAGGGAAACAATTTTACACTAAATAAACACTGATATTATGTATTCATATGCAATATATACATGAATTATTAATTAAATGATGATGACAATGGTAATGTCAATAACAATAGTAGCATTCTTTTTTAATCTTTAATATGTCTCAGGCACTACAATAAGCGAGCACTTTCTATAAAGTAATTCATTCAATTCTCATTGCAATAAGCCAATTAACTATACATACGGAGTTATTTGTTCAGACACTTGTGTTTCCATATTCCTTTTCAATAATTTTTATTAGAGCTTAATAATCCTTTACATTGTTGATGATATAACGATACCAAAAACTGGCAAAAAGCTACTAAATGTAAACACAAGTATGACTAATTGCCTAACAGAAATAAGTACAGATGATCATCAAAAGATATGTAAAGAATGTATAAGAGCCAAAAATTAAAAACAACTCATGTATCCATCAGGTATATTGAAAGAAGTTAAATATTGTACTTTTCAAGGCCACATGGTAATAATTCGCAGAGCCAAAATTCAAATTTGAGTTTGTTGAATATCTAACATCATTCTCTCTACTGTATTGGAAAAAATTATGTACTGATGGCAGCAGCTTCAGGCTACACTTACTGACTTAAATAGTGTACACGCTTTCTCTTCTGCTTGTAGTAGAATTTCTATTAAAAAGTGTGAAAAGTTCTGAATGGAGACTACTGCAATAATCCAAATAAAGGCTGGGGATCTAGCCCAGTGATTAGAGTGCCCTAAATTCGATCCCTGGCACCAAAAAAAAAAGAAAAGAAAAGAAAAGAAAAAAAAATCCAGACAAAATATGGTACCACAGAAGGGAGGAGACAGAAAACAGATTTCTATTACAGAAAGAAGAGAATCCAGTAACCAACCAAATATGAGAGCGAGGGAAGAAGGTGGCATGGGAAACAGGACAGTGATGAACACTGAAGCAGACCCACATGAAGGACTAAGTCAGGTGTGCTGAGCTGAAGATGGGTGTTCAAGAGGAAGTTGGAGAGAGAACTATGAAGCTCAGGAGAGAGATCAGAAGAAACTGAGGTGTCATCAGCATATCTGCATATCAGATTTCCTGAAGAGAGAACAACATCTTTAATACAAGGTAATTTATGCACTGCTCTGACAATTAATATTAGCTCATAGGAAGGTCTCTGTGGGCACTTGAAATTAATTTTGAAACCATTACAGCAGACAGAAGGTTAGTCAGAATGAAAAATCCTGTGGCGAAGGTATCACCTCCCATATTAAATATCTGAGAGTAATTATATAAAAGGAAAAGCGATTGCTTTTTCAAGGTAAGGAGACAAACTGGTTTCAGGTTGCTATCTTGCTACCTGAGCAAAACCTAAACTTTATTATAGCTCAAGATGTAAGAGGCAGAAGAAGCTGTTTGCTAATCTCACCATTCATACCATGTATAATGGTAATTTTTGTTTCAAAAGACAGCTTCCTGCCTTTTATTTCAATATAAAAATAACACAAATGGGCAAACAAAGCACAATTTAAGGTTACAGGTACAATTTAAAAGTAGGAAGCTCGTAAAAAAGTACACTGACTAGGCTGGCGTTGTAGCTCAGTGGTAAAGCATTTGCACAAGGCTGTGGTTTCATTCCCAGAACCACAAACAAACAAAAGGTAGACGCTGAATTTTGTAATACTGAGGAGGACTTTTTTTTTTTTTTTTTTGTACTGGAGATCAAACTCAGGGTCTTGTACTTGCTAGGCAAGTACTCTAACCACTGAGCTAAATCTCCAGCCCTGAGAAGGATGTTCTTGGTGTTTAACAGAGTACTCCAAATTCAAATCAGTGAAGTAAGAAAAGTGGCTATTACATGACAGAATGAACAAATACATTATTCTTTGTAAACCATTTGCATTACAAGAAAATTCTAGAATCAACAAAAAATTATGAGCTATTATAAGAGAATTGTCATAGGGCCAGTTACAAAATGTACAAGATAAACACCTTTCCTACCTACCTGCAATAACTGGTTTTTAAAAAACACAATGGAAAAAGTACCAGTGAAATATGTATAATGAGATAAATAATGTACCAGTGAGATACGTTAAATATATATGAAAAAAAAAATCTCACCAGAAGTGTGTATCAACAAGGGGCCAGAAAAGAATAGTAAATAGAGCAGCCTCCTATAATTAAAAATATATTAATTTACCCAGTTAAAATGTAAGTTTAACAGAACTCCAAGAGAAACACCAGTGAAAGATTCTCCAGAATTTAATAACATGATTTTACAAGTTTATTGGTGGAGGTACAAACTAGAATTCCTACATATTTTTAAAAAGAATAAAAAAGAATAATTGAATACAACATATACCACATGTAAGTGTACTATAAGGCAATAATATTTAAAACCATGTGTTGTAAGATCACAAATTGCAAGATAGCATAGTGGGTTGAGACAGCAATGCCCAGAATCAGACCAACACAAAATAACCAATACCACTATAGAAAAAGAAATAGGTGATGAGTAGCAAAATTCTCTGTAAAAGAAATATAAGGAGTTGAAGTTCAAGTGTCCCAAATAGTGATCAAAGAAATACAAATTAAAATACTACTTTTTAATTTATCAAATTAACTTTCCAGTTTTAATATTAACGCTCAGTATTGGCCAGTGCAGGGAGAAAGAACCTACAGTACTTCGCTGGTAAGAATGAGGCAGATACAGTCTTCCTGGAAGCAATTAGTGCTCAATATATGATCACTTAATATGCTTTTTTTCCCCAAACAAGCTCACATTTAATCATTTAACCAAAAAAGGATAAAAAGATATATTCAAAGACTTACCTATATAAATGGATGTACCTTGAGGAACATACTCTTAAGTGAAATAAATCAGCACTCAAGAGTACACATCAAATTGTTTCTCTGATATGAGAAACCATAAATGTAAATAAGGACAAAGAGGTATAATAGATATCATATAAAAGGAAGATAATATTCAAAAGAGAGGAGAACTAGAAAGGGAGAGGGGGAAAAGACAGAAGGGAAAAAGGAAAGAAAGGGGAAAAGGAAAAAATGGAAAAATATAAACCTACTGTAAATAGGGAAGGGGGGAGCAGAAGGGAGGGGTGGAGAAGAGGGGGGAAAACCAAGATGCATCATGTACAGGTACAAAATAACCATGATGAATGTGATCATTATGTATACAATGTACCGATACATGTTCTTGGTAAAAAATAAAAAAATTTAAAAATTAAAAAAAGATTTACCTATAAAGACGTCTTCTCATGTTCTACAATACCAAAACTTTTGAAACAATCTAAATACATAACAATAGGAGGCCAGATGAAATAAATCATGATAAAGCCATAAGTAGAACCCTTAATAAAAAGAATAAATCTGTTTTTTTAAATTAAGTGGAAAAAAATACAAGGAAAAAGAAACTACAAACAGTCCTACAATAGGATTTCAATTTTGGTTTGAATAAACAATTACAATTGCATATATGACTAAAAGTATATCCAAGATAATAACAGTATTACAAGCTTGTAGTTGGTTATCTTCATATATTTCTCATATAATTGGATAAAACTCACAAATATTAACTTTTAAAAAACCAAGATTCTGTGACTTTTTTGGGGGTGCTGGGATCGAACTCGGGGTCTTAGCACTTGACAGGCAAGCGCTCTACCACTGAGCCAAATCCCCAGCCCCTCTGTGACTAACTTTTAAAAAACCTAGATTCTGTGACTATGCTGACTTTGCTTAAAGACATGAGCTCTCATCACTCAGCAAAACATGAAGGGATATATGAACTAGGATTCAGAGTTCCAGCTGTTTCATGAAGTCCCCTCAAATCTCTACTGAATCCATTTCTCTTCCAGAATTCCACAATCTTGCCATTAATTAAGAGAATATTCATCATTCACTGCTCAAATAACATTTTAGCATGTTTATGTATTAATGATTTGCCTCAAACAGAATGTGAGCCCCTCACCAGGGGAACTGCCCAGCACACTGCCCAGAGCCTTCACCTTAGGCACAGCACCAGGTGCTTCACGAGAAGACACCACACTTAACTGAACTAAATCCCAGAAGACTAGCCAGTTTAAACTTTGAACCTAAAGAAAGTACATATCATTGTGATAGTTTAGATGTTTTATATATTCCTTTAAATTCCAAACCAATATTAACTCCAGAGTTACCACTGGTGTTGGCTTCAGGAATACAGGAATACAGACTTCTAGCTAATTGTAGGCAGGTAATAAGCAGCACTCAAAAGCAGTCTTAAAAATTAAGAGAGATGCCCATGTTCACTGCAGCATGATTCACAATCGCCAAGATATGCAAACAATCTAAGTGTCCATTAACAAATGAATAAAGAAAAATTGTGCTGTATGCAGAGAGAAAGAGAGACAGAGATTATTCGGCCTTTTAAAAAGAATAAAATCCTGCCATTTGCAACAAGGATAAAATTGGAGGACACTATATTAAAATTGGAGGACACTATATTAAGTAAAACAAGCCAGACAGGAAAAAGAGCCGGTATAATTTCATCTCTATATGGAATCTAAAAAAGTCGAATTCATAAAAGCAGAGAGTAGACAGAATTGTGGTTACCAGTGTTAGAGGTTGTGGATGGGGAAATGATAGTCAAAGAGTATAAAGTTTCATTTATGTAGAATAAATAAGACTATAGATCTTAGGTACAGCAGGAGACTACAATTAGTCATACCATATTATATACTTGAGATTTAGTGAGACAATAGATCTTGATATTCACACACAAGTTTAAAAAAAGAGTTATTGATCACTTACTATATATCAGAAACAGGAAATACATTCGGAATGCAAAATTGAGAGAAGTGGTAAGAAGGTAAAAGGAATGTTACCTATAACTCCAGAAATAAACACAACAGAAGAGACACCGAGTAAGAGAAAAGAGAAATTCCACAGGCCAGTCAAGGCTTCAGACAAACATGCTTGGGCAGCCCCAAGCAGGGGCATGGGTCAAATGACAGCTGCAGCTCAGAATGAGGCCCCTGCTGCAGTCAAGCTGTGGCTTCATGACAACCCACACGGACCAGTGTGAAAGAGCAACAGCTGGAAGAGGGTCGTTAAGATTATTAACATCTTGATAATTAGAAACTTTGATGGAGAACGAATGGCATTAGTCCACTTAGAAAGGTATTATGGGAGCTGGACATTCTCTATCTCCCCACAGAGAGGAAGAAGGAAATAGGTGTCAGAGCCAGGCCCAGGTCTGTCTGTCATCCCCAGGGAGGATCCCAACAGGCAGGCTTGTGAACTACGCAGCAGTGGCCACGCAGAGGAGAGAGAAAAGCCTGTGTGAGGGGCAGCTCTGAGAGGTGATAGTTTAGGGGAGGGAACACATACCAGTGTATCTCAGGGTCTACATTCATAATTCAGTGACCCATTAAGGATATACTGTTTACAAAATCCAGATAAAGCAGCTAATAGCAAATTACACTATTGAGAAGTGGAAAGGTAGAAAATTTTCACTTCTCCTTTTGAATACCTATGATATTACTGGGATCCTAATTAAAAGTTTTTCCACTCTATCTAGTAATTGGGTTAATACATTTCAAAGGTTAGGAAAAAAGTATAAATGTAGCTCTTGACATATTTATAGTTATCCCTCCTTTCACCAAATGGCCCTATTTAGGCAATTTTTATTCTTAAATCTGGCTCTCACTTCTTAATGCCATCAATATATCTGTCACTGGAGGGCTAGTTCTTCTTTTTATCCCCTGAACGTCAAGAAATCAGATCATCTGGCTTATAAGAACCATTGATTAGTTAAGGGTAATAGGCAATGGAAAGTGTTCAGACAATTTTCTGGAAAATAAAACTGCCAAAAGTCTAGGCCCTTGAATAGTCTCTTCGCTGGCTTGTTTTTTATTTTTCTAAAACAAGGTCTCAGTATGTTGCCCAGGCTTGTCTCAAACTCCTGGGTTCAAGCTGGGCAGAGTGGCACACAACTGTAATTCCAGCAATTGGGGAGGCTGAGGCAGGAGGACTGCAAGTTTGAGCCAGCCTGGACAAGTTAGTGAGACTTGTTGGTCTCAAAATTTAAAAAACAACAAAAAAATAGGGGCCATATCTCAGTGCAAAGGCCCTAGGTTCAATCCCCTGTACTACAAAAATAACAAAATCCTATCAAACTCCTGGGTTTACAACCTCTTGCCTCAGCCCCCCAAGTAGCTGAGACGATAGATATGCACCATTACCATCCTGGTTCTTCTTGGCTTTCAAACACTTTTTTTTCCTTTCCTAATTCCTTCAGATATTGGTACCTAACCACGTGCCGAAGAACCAGAGTTGCTGGATCATTAAAATAATAAATTTCTCAACATCTAAGTTGACTTAGAACATTATTGTTACCTATGCTATTAACCTTTATTTCTCTATTAATCTACCACAACTGTGCATAGGGTATAGATATTAATCATTTCCTGAATAAGAAAATAGAGGGGAAAAGAAGGAATTCAGTAGTAATTTCTGTAAGATTGCACAGCTGGGGAGTCCTGGAGCTGGGATTCAGAGCCAGTTCTATCTGAGCCCACACCCCCTACACTCACCCACTCACAGTGAAAAGCAGAAGCACCTTGTCATCTCGTAGAATCCACTGGTACCCAGTGCTCAAGAATATCACATTCTATTGTTTTTAATAAAGACTAGGATGATCATTACAATTGAATCCTCTCATGCTTCTATCGCAAGAGTTAAAAACCCACCAAACAATATTAAGGAGTTGCAGTAATACTACCTGTCCCAAAGTATAACATATGCTTCTTAGATTTAGTGAAAATGTTACGATCTATAGCTTTTTGCCAGCTTTACATGTCTACTCCATAGCATGTGTGAACACAATAAGAACAATGCATCTGACCAAGCTGTTCGATGCTCACGTCAGAACAAGGTCTCATCCTTATATGAAAGCGGACATATGCAGCAGATATCCAATACCTTAACTGTGGATCAATGACAGACTCAATGTGATCAACTTCGGAAAGTGGTATCTTAAGGTACCTTAAAAAAATTTTGAGCAATTAAAAGGATTCCATGCTTTTTAAAAAATGACTTTGGTCTGCAGGTAAACGTCCTACCTCCCGATCCTTGAGTTTCATGGCAAGCACCAGCTGATGCCTGTGGTTCGTGAGAGCTTCCCGGTAATTTCCTTTGGAGAAGAATGCAGAGCCCAGATTCCCATGAGCTCGGCATTCTCCTGTCTGGTCACCTGAATTGGATTAAAAAAACATAAAATTTCTCTAAGCTATAGCACTATTTATAAAATACAGTGGTCATCTGAAGATCCCAAAGATTTACTAGCTAAGATTTCATGCACCTTCTTTTAGAAAAGTATTTGCTTCTTCCACAAGACTCTGTGTGGGGAGTTAAGGTCCTAGAACTTGAACCTCTGGACAATGGTTGTTATTGTTGTAACATACAACTACAGTCAGGACTTTGATATGTTAGAAATGGGAGGTTAAACCAGCCACCATTAGAGTCTCATTTCTCTGCTAATGAACTTTGACAGTGAGCAATTATCAGCTTGTTTGTTCAGTCATTTGACTCCAAACTTATTATCAGTATAATATACTACTTCTTTACAAATACACTAATAGTAGATTCACTATGTCCCTTCTCTTCCTACAATCCTGAAAGTCCTTGAAAAATAACCCCAACGGCCATAATAATCATAAGTCATACTTATTTCACAAACAAGGAAATTGCGGCAGAGAGATGTTAGGATGCTTATCCACAAAGTCACACAGCAAGTAATGGTAGAGCCACTATACCCAGCAGTTTGGTTCCAAAGTATGCACTTTCAACTTCTGCACCATTCCGCTTCCTTTCACAAAATGATGACACATTCTCATGGAGGTATAAAATTAAGTTGGAAAATTCACCTGCTTAAAATATCAAATTTGTAAGCCCAAATCTCTGAGGAATGTGATGAGTGTATCAAGCTCCTTCTTTTGGCCTTTTGCGGCGACCCCCGACACCTTGTTACATAAAGAGCCCTAAAGACCTGAATATTCTCAAATACAGGGCATTCTGAAGATACACTCACTTTCCACTGCACATGCTATTCCCATTCCTGCCAGGCTAATGAGCTTTGTGTTTCCTTTCCACCCTGAAATAAAGGAGAGAAGCACGACTCTACCTAAAGTCTTGGCTACGTCCAAGTCCTGCTGCATATATCCAGTGCTCTTCTCTGTGTTTCCGAGAGACCAGTAAGCACTGCTCAGGGCAGAGAACACAGAACCTCTCAGTTTGAGGCTGCAGGTGCCAATCTTCAGAGCAGCTTCCAAGACAACCACAGAGGCCCCATGGTGGCCAGCTGTCAGGAGTTCTTGCCCAACCACAGACACGACCACAAAGGGACTCTTGTCCAGTTTCATTTTCTGAAGTTGCTGATAAGTGGGCTCCAGGGAGTCTGAAGAAAAAGAAGACAAGAGAAGGTAGAATAGTACACAAAACAATCCCCAAAACAATCTCTTCTAATATTTAAAAACAAATATTTATCCTACTTTCATGGCCCAGTTCAAGCACAAATGCCAGCCTTTAATTTAGCACCACCCTAACTGTCCACTAACCCCATATGACTAGTACGGCCCACCCCAATCCAGCAAGTTCCTTCTCACTGTTGCATACATAGGCCACACTCATCCTTTCTCCTTTGACCATGACGCACCACTTTCCCTGAATGGTTCTTTTCTATCTTGCTTCCTTCTCAAATTGAAAGAGGTAATCAAAATATACAGTAAATGTTTATATTTTCAAAAATTTATTACAATAAAAGACACACTGCCATTAAAATACTCCTCTTCACTTTGAACACACTTATCCTATCATTCTTGCCACTTTCTGAAGCAGTTCTGGAAATCCTGTTTCGTGTCTTTAGGAGATGTGATCCAAAATACAGTGAACGCTGCTGTTGAGTGCCATCCAACAGAAAGGCAGGCTCATAAAAACATGGTATGTGGGGGTTGGAGATCTAGCTCAAGTGGCAGAGTGCTTGCCTAGCAAGCACAAGGCCCTGAGTTCGACCCCCAGCACCGATCCCTGCAAAAAAAAAAAAAAAACAAGAAAAACATACTGTGTTCTCATCTACCTTATTCACTGGGTGCATCCCCATGCAACTTCTGGCTCTTCTCTAAAAATCAAAATGATCACAGGACTTAAATGTTTTGAATTGATTCAGGACATTGAGGCAGCCACATGTACAACTAAAGACACTCACAAAAGAAGACTTGCAGAACTACTTCAGAAAGTGGCAAGAACGATGGGATAGCTGTGTTTAAGTAAAAGAGAGGGGGATTAATGACAATTTGTCTTTTATTATAATAAATTTTTAAAACTTAAACATTCACCATATTTTTCAATCATACCTCATATATAAGCATATCCTTCAAGGACCAACTCTACTTGGTAATATCCTCAACTCCTCCAGCCCACATCAATTCTTAAATCTAAACTTGTTCTGTTTTGTTTTTTGGGTGTTGAGGATCAAATTTAGGGCCTTGTGCTTGCTAGGCAAGCATTCTACCACTAAGCTAAATCCCCAACTCCTTGTTTTGTATTTTTATAGTCAGTATTATACAGTTTAGTCACTGATTATTTTAGACTTCTTCCACATAGGTCAATTTTAAAAATATTTTCCCAGCTAACTCTGAAGGCTAGTGTAGGATTCTTTAATATCTTACTATAACTCCATAGCAAGTGGCACTATGTGGACACATGATTAAAAAAACTCACTATTTCCACACAGGTGAGAGTCCCTAACATGTCTGGCATTTGATAAATGATTGTTAAACCTGAATCTGAATGACCAGTTAATAAAACCTGTTCATAGTTTTTCCTAGAAGATGAAATAAAAGAAACTCTACCAAGAAAATATCTACCATAATCACTGGTGGCTCGATGTGTATCGCTGCTTTTGAAACGTGAATTCCCAAATAAAATAAATATTGGTTTTATTTTATTTTCATGTGGCATTTGTAAAGGACAGATTAGAGGTCAATAAGCCACAAGAGATTCTTTCCATTTGAAGGTAGGTTTGAATACAGATGACTTACATATTCCTCGTACTCCTCCCTCTTCTCTTTTCTCTTTTTCTTTAAAGACAATTTCAGAGTTATCAATGATTGCCCAACAAGCAGATGGCACATACAATGCATTTGTTGTTAGCATTCCTGAGAAACTATTTCACATTAGTTGTTCCACTATACACATGTAAAAAACTATACAAGAGTTGGTCTCTTTAAACCTTGAATCTTCTAGGCAACCATGCTGCATTAAAATGCAATTTTTACAATTTATGACTTCTCAACTCTCCACTAAGGAGCTCTCGCCTGAATCAACATTACCACGGAAACCTTGAAACTTACTGGCGCCTAAAGCATTTTTCCCTTCAATCAGATCACTAAACAGAGAACAAAGAACATTTTTACACCTGTCAAGATGCAAGCAGCACACAGTGCCAGTAAACACTAGCCAACGATAGGGTTAAATCCTGGCACAAGAACCCTGGAATTGCTAAGTAGAAAAGAACAATACCATACTGAAATGCCGTGAGCAGAATTTTGGTGGTGCCTGCTGATGAGTTTGGCAGCCAACGATGCCAATGATCAGCATCCCACTGGTCAATTAGCAGAAACAAAAATAATAGATTTCTAAAGCTGAAAAGATTTCTTTACATAGCCTCATTTTAGAAATCGGAAGTATCTGAGTATTTAAGGATTCACCCAGGGTCAGATAGCTTGGTAAAGAGCCAAGGAATCATTCAAAGCTGTAATACCAGGCTCTATGACACCACACCAGGAAAGATTCTTAGTTGCTAGCAACAGAAACCAGTCTTGGCTGCTTTTAAGTACAAAGAAATGTACTTAGTGATTACTAGGAAGGCGGAAAATCCAGGCCGCCAAACCTAACGGTTAAAACCATGCTACAGAAGCTGTCTGGTGAAGGCAACATAATTATTGCAACTAAACACCAGAGCTTGCAACAGTGCCCTGGCCACTGAACCTTAACCCTTGGAAAATGATTGTCACTGTTGCCACCCACCACTACCAGAACAAATTCTGCAGTATGTTTTCTTCTTTGAAACCTTTACTGATTCAAAGGTAGGGTCCTAGCTACAATGGGAAAATTAAGATTTCGTTTTCTGCTTTTATAGGGAAAAGTAGGAAACAGAAGGATAAGATGGGGAACCCCTAAAAAATAGGAAGAGTATTCAGATGCCAACAGTCCAAAATGACTGATGGCCAGCAAAGACACTACGGTTTAGATATTTTTTCCCATAACTACCATGGCTAAGCTAAAAAAGAGCCATCTAATTGAATCTCAAAAACTATACAACAGTAGTAGAAAAGAGAGAGAAACATTGCAACAGTTAGAAGATTAAAGGAGATTTGTGGAAGATTCCCAAAAGAGGAAGACATCTTCAACTGTATAAATTTTCACTAGATGAATATGAAATTGAAGAAGTAAGAAGTAAAAGATCAAATTACCATTTGTAGTTTGTAGGAAAGATGATATAAGTACTTTAAAAGGTAAAGGCTAATGGAAAGATAAATATAAAGCTTATACAAAGACAGTGATTACCAGGAGCCACTAGAAAGCTTCATGGAAGCAGAACATGATTTCTTGAAGAAAGTAGGCCTCAGATCTAAGTCTCTGCTTTGTTCTGATAGTGAAAGATACTTTATATAGAAGGTTTGTCTGAACCAAAGAAGCCAGGGGCAGACAGGTGCAAACAATGACAGAATGCTACACAGGCCAACCTGAGTTGACGTGTTGAGAGCTAAGAGAATATATGTAGGAAGAGAGCTGATGTGCAACATCAGAGAAAACACTGAGCTACACACAAAGAGATCTGTATTTTAAAGCCTCAAGGCCTCATTCTCTACACTTTGTCAAATGTTTAAGTTATAAATGTGGAAATGGTTATACCATCTACACAAGAGTACCTATACATAATTGTGTACATATATACATATATATACACACATATATATGTGCATCTATGCATGCGTACAGATACATGAAAATATCCATTTTACTATATATGAATTGAAAAATTTTAATGTAAATTTCCACACATCGGAAGTTCTAATTAGCAATTGTACATTTTTTTTTTGTTGGTTTGCTTGTTTGTTTTTAAGACAGTGTCCCACTATTTTGCCTCCTGGGCTCAAACAATTCTCTTCACTCAGCTCTCAAGCAGCTAGGACCACCACAGGTACATGCCACTGGCCTTGGCCAGTTGTACAGGTTTTGGAGGAATAAAGATGGTTCTGATAATTTTTTTTAATATATAGATGTTCTCAAACATTCTTCCCAACTTTATTATTCTAATTCTTATTCTAGGGTAAACTCAAGCTATTAGCAAAGGGAGTAATTTTGTGATTTTTATCAGGCTAGATAGAAGAGAATTTTGGCAGCCTATCGCCACTAAGATGTTTTTCTTTCTAGACTCTATGCATAATACATGAAACAACCAATGTCAAATCAACTTCACAAGAATATAAAGGCCCTTTGCAACACTGATTGATCAGCTGTTATATGTTTTTGAAATGTAAAGGCTTTAAGAATTTAAGATTAACAAAGTCACATTTCCTGACACTTGAAAGAGCTTGTAGGAATGCAGCAAAGGCCTATAAAAAACAGATAATCACACTTAGCTGAGATATACACTATAGTACTTCATCTGCTCTGGTATGTATATTTATTTACAGATTAACATTTCTAAATTTGGTGTCTCACAATGGTTCGTCACCTCTACATCTAAAGGATTATATCAGCGTTTAATCATCAGTTTTCTCTTTCCTTAATAATATATAAAGTAAGGATGCAGCTTTCAATCCAGAGTTCTTGGAATCAGTAGACTGCACTTTGGGAATCCAAACAGTAGATCCAGGATGACTTCTCACAGAGAGAGATATCTGAATAGAAACTGGACATGTTTGAGACCACAGTGTTTTGCAGAAACGTGAGGGCATTTTAGTCACGAGTATCTCGAGAAGACAACAAAGGAGGCTCAAGGTCTCTAATACTAAGGTCTGAGAGAAGCTTCTCGGCGGGTGCTCACAAGGAGGACCTTGAATACTATGTAGTGGTCCTTCTGCAGCTGCAGCACCCTGCCTGCCATAAACACAAGGGCAGATCGATACTGCTGCCACTTCCTCTCCCACAGTGAGCAGCAGGGCATCACCTGCAGAGCAGGGAGCATCTGGAGGGCTTGCCTTTCCTCCAGTGCTTGGCTCTCCTACTTTCGTTTCCCTCTACCGAGGAAGACTGAGGTACACAGAAGAAAGCAGCCCTGCTCAGGCCACGGACTACCAAATAGCAGTGCTGAAATGAGATTTCAATGAGAGGGGGAGTATATTTTTAACATAACATTTCAGGAATAGGCTTCCTGTAAAAAGTAACTGCACCCAGCAGAAAATGAGAGGGAGAGTTCAGACAGGGTGGACACCTAGACAAATGAAAGGTAAGGCCCATTTGATTCTGAGAGAAAAGCTATGCATTCTACAGCCATTTTCCATCAACATTTTATACAATCAGCTTCCTTGGATCCTCTGGTGCTGGTAGAAACACAACAGGTGATAGACAATAAATGTAATAGTCTTTAGATTACTTAATTAACAGGAGGAGAGAAAATATACACAAGAGAACCCTCAGTCAGAAGCAGCTTTGGCATTTTTAGAGGAACAAATAAAGGTACACTCAATTTCACTTCAAAATTGTATTATTAAATCCATGGCTGGCAGCAGTACTATGCTACAACATCCAAATTTGCTTCAACATTTGTAAGATACAATGAACTGGAACCTGTTGAAAGGCTATCTGAAAAGGAGAAATGGAAATCAGCAAAGAATAACTTGAGAAATCATGTCAGAGTATCAATTTATGTTTATACTTATTTTTATATTTTCATTAATGACTTAAGGCAATACATTATATAAATGATGTAACTATAGCCACAAGAGAAATAGTTTAATTGATATCTGGTTTGTGAGCATGAGTGAAACTATAAAAATAAGGTAAAACAGATTTAACTCAGAAATATAAGGAATGATAATAAAAATCATATTACTTTTAATATGGATAAATATAACATATTTATATAGGAACTAGAGTATATTAATAGAGTCTAGTCCTGCCTTTAAAAAGAAATGAAATCTTGAGACTTTCAAAAAGATGAAAGCATAGAACACTGTGCAGGTCATTTGGGTTTTGTAGAAGCACCTGGACTAGGAAGTTTTCTGTGTTGCATTTAAGAATTACAAAACAAAAACAACTAGCAGAACAGATCAGAACTATTTGTAAAGTGTCCCCAACTGCGGAGCTATGCAACAATGACCAAAACTTAGAAATACACAGGAGGCTGAAATAAACAGCAGGTAAAAAATGAGCGGCAAAGGATGACAGATTTTGTGGATTGCAACCCTAGAACCAAAAAGGAGGTCATTAAGATTTAGGATGACACACAGGACAACACTGCAAAGCAACAGTCTCTATAAAATGTTAAGAAAGGCCCACCGGCAATAGATACTGGTGGTAAAGGCAATGCTAAAAATAAATCAGATAAATTAAATCACCTACGGGAAGAAAAGAAAATATCGAAGGGCTCTGGGCACCTGTAAGAAGCAGCTTTCTCCAGGGTCAGCCTCAGGTCACTCACTGTAAGATGAGAAAGAACCGGCACACAGAACCCTAAGGGTGACAGCAGCTCTGAGGCATTTTTCTGCAGTGTATGGAACACTTCCTTACATTTATCTAAACAAATTGCTTCAAAAGCAAAATGGTAAGTATGATTCTGCTGATAGTAATACATTCCTTCCAATATTCTAAGGCGGTAGCAGCAGAAATCCTCAGAAAAAAAGAGATGCTATCTTCATGAACCAAATAAAAAGTGTTCCACGTATATTCTTTGTGGAGGGTATAGGAAAAGAATGAGGAAATGCTGGGAAAATGGAAAACTGAGACAAGCTGATTTCATTGTGGTCCATTTCTCCCCAAGCCCTGGAGCTCCGAAGCGCATCTGCTCTGAGTCAGAGTTTATTAACAGCAGGTCCCACAGTGGGAGAAGCCATTAGGTTCTTGCAGCAGAGACTCAGCTTTGCACAGCTTATAAAAGTGCACGAAGAAAGGTCTTCTTACCACTTTTTTTTCTAAGACATGAAATCCTTAACTTTCAGGAAAATATTTTTATGGCTACGAATTGCCCAGAGACTATACGAATAGTGCCATATTAGTTCACCACGCTTTTATTTAGCACATATTTTGAGCCAAGTATAATACCAGCCAATACATTAAAACTATTTAATGCTACAAACATGATCACAACTAGATAAAATGTTGACTTACACTGCCATCAAAAATTTTAAGTTCATTTTCTCATATGAAAAATTTTAAAATGTACCATTTCTGAATCAAAAAGAATTATGCTTAATAATAATCTAATTAGCATGAGACATGCCATGAATCTGCCTTAGTGATTCCATCACAACTCAAAGATAACATTTAGTACATGGTTTCAGTCAAATACTCCCAAAAGTTCATTTCTCAAAAACCAGCGTTCTGGGGCTGGAGGTGCGGCTTAGTGATAGAATGGCTGCCTAACATGCTTGAGGCCCTAGGATTGTGCACAGCCCTGGGGGGAAGATCAATCATTCCTTGGAACGAAGTCAATCTCTCTGGGGATTTAAAACTTCTCCAACCTCTACACCTCACAGTACCATTTTCAAACTGTTCTCTTATTTTTCCAAAATACCAACTGGAGTAAAGTAGAGGTAATAACATGGAAAATAAATGGAGAATCTATCTGTCTTGTTTTGCTCTCTCCTTTTAATTCAATATACTCTCTTAATGTTTCTGAAAAACATGTTACATACTGCTGATAGTTAAGAACAACTTTCCTTTAATAAAGTTTATATAAGGACTTCTAATGCCTTCTCATGTTTGGTTATTTCTAGAAGGCTTATTGGCCCATCAAAGAAAATCAATTTGTTGTTAGAGGCATTGTGGTTTCGAACTGCAAAATCTTAGAACTATCCCCCCAAAAAGGACTATTGAAACAACCTTAAAATCCAGAGAGGTTGATTCATTTACACATGGACTTAAAACTGTGAAAAATTTAAGACTCTAAAAACCTATGTCCACAAATTTCGAGGTCAATGGCCTCTCCATCTTACTATTCTGCCTCATACATGTCAGTTACAACAATGATTCTTGATCTTCCACTCTCTAAAATATATTTTCTTAGTAAATGTGATAATCAGTAATTGTGATTACCTGAGCCTAAAGTCTTACAAGGTTAGAAAAGTTCTACTTTATTGCACGAATACTCTTTCTTCATATTTACCTCTCATAGGAGATTTCATGGCGGCCTCTACCATCCCCACCAGAAGCTGGAGACTCTTGGGGTCTTGAGCCAGTCCGGAGGCAAAGGCTGCCAGGGCATCGGCATGACGTCCGAGGTACTGGAGGGCAACACCCTGTCGGAAGTAGGCCTGGAAACGAAGGAAGACAGTGCGTGTTTTACATGGCACACTGCACTCCGGCAAGGCTGATGGGGATTCTTCAGGGGAACAATGGGTCAGCAGAACTAAGGCTGAGACGTCCTTGATTCAAAACCAGAATGAACACTTGGTAATCAAAGGGACTCATCTCTTCTAACATGACAGAATGGAAGTACGCTTCTTTCAGGCTACTTATATAGAAAATTGTCACCTTTTTCATTTCTAGGACACAATTTTATCACATTCTTTGGCAGTTATTCCTATGTTGTTTTAGTTGCATCTTGATGATTTTACAGATACCTATTATTCTGCCTTTAATTTCGTAAACTCATCAAGGACTGGGAGTTAGACTTATCTAGTATAGTATATAATAAATGAGAATAAATTCAACTTTTTTTCTATTTTTCCTCTTATATAACTAAAAGGAAAAAGCAGTGTATGATTACTATTAAGATAATTTTAATAATCAGTAACATAACATGGTTACATACTTTAATATGGTGTTTCAGACATAATATTTAAAAACAGCTACCTAAAATGTGTGTGCTTTGCCTAGAAACAGAAAAATGACTGTTGTCCTTTCACTGAATTAGTTTTCAAACTAGTATTATCATCTGTGATTATAAGAAAATTATAGTTTCTTTCCCCTAATTGAAGAAAACACCAAAGGAAAAAAACTTAAACTTAGAACTTAAATACTTAAATTTTAAAATAGCTTTAAGAAACTGCAGTCTGTTTGCAAGTACAGAGTAAAATCAGGTAAACAAAGTGTTATTAGTATGTCACCAGCATAGGACCTTGTACCTAATTAAATAATACATTAAAATGACATTAAAAAATAACATTTTTAAAGCATTCATTGGTTATATGACATCAGCTTCTAAAACAGTTGGCCTCATTCCATATAAATGACTTACAAAACTATTTATTACAAAACTATTTGCAACACAAACTTAACTTTCTTCAGTCTAACATACTAAGATATTGTAACAAATTACATTCATGGGATCCAAATAAAGTTTCAAACTCTTAAAACTACTAAATGGGTTTAATATACAATTTTGTCATTTTTATATCCCACATACATACTAATCAGAGAATGAGAGCAAGCGCCTTTTACATTTACAAAATATATTTACTTATTTTTATAACAACACTTTGATGTAATTTAAGAGAGGCAACACTAATCAAGGTTTCCATTAAGAAACAATCCATAAACAATGAATACTCAAATTATTATGGGCTATTCAGACTTCTATTAGTTTAAACTACCAGCAGCTGTTAAAACTCAGACCCTGGTAAAATAATAACCTGTAAATGCACTTTCATTATTAATTCATAAGATCCCTTCCTTTCACTGGACTCAGTCACTATTTTAATCTTTAATGTGTTTACAGACATTTTTCATTAGCTTTTTCATTTCACATTTTAGGTGGTTTCTATAATCCAAAAGGCAATACACAGTTTACATTCCAACTAAAAATAACTACAGTTCATATAAGCCTAGAAGTGCTAATAAAGCTTAATTTAAAATATATTTATATATATATATTTATTTATATATGCTTATATATTTAAATATGCCAAATAGTATTTATGAGGGGAGACAAAAGATGTCTATAGTTATTCATTTCACATATGTATTATAAGAAACAGAAAAATCTTAGTAGTCCCAATTTTAATAACCTCTTGTATACATAAAGTACAACTTTTTCATTCATTACTTCACTGAGATAGCAATTGATTTCTCCATCTGCCAGGCAAAATCACTGAGAAGTATGATTTCCCTGCCCCTGAAAACACAGCAAAGTTTAATGATAAATACATGCTCTAGTCTCACATTCACACAGCTCTAGAAGTCTGTGCATGTTTGGTTTACTGGGAACACTGAGAAATCAGAGGAGAAAAGATAAGACTGGACAATGCTTCTGACAATCCTGACTTCTTTTCTCCAGGAAAAAATTCTAAAAGGAGGTATAGGAGAAAAGTTTCAAAGCCCCCCCTTAATCCTCTGGTGCAATTTCAGGCTGCCCAAGCCACCTTGTTAAGACATCACCATCAAAGCTGAGTTACAGGACTGCCAAGGTAGCACAGTGAGTCAAGTCCTGACAAAGCCCCTCCCCAGATTCAGAATGGGCCCTCCCAACTTATTTGCACACTTTATTCAGTGCATACACAAAAAAAACACTGAATAAATACTGGTTGATTTTTTTTTTTTTTTTTTTTTTTTTTAGTACTGGGGATTAAACTCAAGGCCTCGGCACTGAGCTACATCCTCAGTCCCTTTTCCTTTTTTCTGTTCCTTTGCTTAATTTTGTTTCTGTTTTCAGAGACAAGGTCTTACTAAATCACTCAGTTGCCCAGGCTGGGCTAGAACTTGCAATACTCCTGCCTCAGCCTCCCAGAGTGCTGGAATTACAGGCATGCACCACCACATCTGGTTTAGTTGTTTATACTTTTGTGAGAGATATATCACTATAGAGTTCAAGCTGATGATGATAAAACCCAGACTGTTGGTTTTTGTGATAAAATGGAGAGAATTCTGTACAGTTCTTGAAGAATATGTGGTAAGTACTTGGTAAAATGAGCTATTTTCATTATTAGGTTATGAGAAAAGAATCATACAAGAACATATAATTACAGACTAACAAAATAGAAGTGCTTTTCAATAAAGATACTAGTACTAAAAAAGAAGTATTATTTAATTCTTACCACTGCTTCATTGTTATGCTTATATCTAGATGTCCCCCCAAAGCCTCATGCACTCACAGGAGGGGCTTTTTGGAGGTGACGGGATCATGGATGTGTGATACTGGATTAGTTCACTGACTGGCTTAACATAGTTCTAGATGTGATGATGAATTTATCGAAGAGGGAAGACCCACCCTGGGTACTGGTGGCACCAACTAATGGGCTTACATCCTGGAGAGAATAAAAAGGGAAAGAAGAAGGAAGCCCCTACTCCCCGCCATGCCATGAACTGTTTCTCCTCTGCGATGTCTCGCTGCCCTGCTGCCCTGCTTTGGAGCCAGGTGACTATAGACTGAAACCTCTACAAACTGCGAGCTAAAATAAACCTTTCTTCCTTTAACTTGTGGGTGTCGGTATTTTGTCCCAGCAATGAGAAAGTAACTAATATATCATCCTCTCCTTCCCTTGCTCCATGAAAAGAAGTACCATATAAACCAGGGAACTACATAATTGAGACTCCTCTCATCACAATAAGGCTTCCAGAAAAATCTAAACTACCCCTAAAAGTAATCGGTATTATCAAATCTTAGGAGATTCAACAGCCGCCCATGTGATCCTCTGCCTGCTTCCTCGGGAGCAAAGGTCCAGATGCCTTGAGGTTTATAGCTGTTTACCACAGCTTCAAGGAACCTGACATGGCACCCTGTAGCCTATCTGCTCCTACTCTTACTTGTTCCTGCTACTAATTTTTCTCTTACTGTCACAGGTTTCACAGGAATCTACTTCATCTGGGGCAGTAGGGCAAATTTTGATCACTTAAGGCTAAGGAGCTAATATATGTGTAGCTTCCATGGGAATCGGCAGCCTATGAGGCCATACTGAATGCTAGGTGCCTGGACAGCCTCAGATCATACATGAAGGATGGCTAAAATATAAGGTAAATTTTTAATTTTGTAAAAAAATTATTACAGTAAAAGATATATTGCCATTAACCCCCATCAAAATACCCACTCTTGCGTTGAAGAAGAGTGATTTTACCACTTTCTGAAGTAGTTCTAGAAGTGCTTTTTTTTGTCTTTTCGAGATGTGATTAAAAAAATATGATGATTGTTGGTGCCGAGTCCATGCAACGGAAAGGCAGGCCTTTGAAAACAAAGTGTGTTCTCATGCACCTTATCCACCAGATCTAGCACTTATGCAAATTCTGGCTCTTCCCTAAAGTCAAAATGACTATGAAATGTAAATATTTTTATTTGATTCAGGACCGCAAGGCAGTCACAATAGTAAAACTAAAGACACTTACGAAAGCGGACTTCTGAAGCTGGGCATGGTACTGCGCACCTGTAATCCCAGCACTCAGGAGAATAACCAGAAGTTCAAGGCCAGCCTGAACTACATAGTGAAAGCCTGTCTCTAAAAACTGGAAAAAAATAAGAGAGGACTCCCAGAACTATTTCAGAAAGTGGCAACAACAATGGGGTAAGTGTGTTTGAAGGAAGAAGAGTACTTTGAAGGAGATTAATGGTAATGTGAGTTCTAACACAGTAATTATTTTTAATTTAAACATTCACTATATTTTTGGATCACACCTCACATACTCCTGCCTCACCAACCCGACACTCATACACCACATTCTGAGCCCTAGTTATGCCACAGAGGGAGAAAGGAGGGCAATATGGATTAACTATTGAGAACATCTGTGCCCTGAGAGCAATAGTTTAAGATGAAACCTTAGCCAGGAACAAGAGAAATTTACAGAGGGTTGGTTAATATACTAGACAAAAGGTGGGATGCTTTTAGTAATTTTTCGTTGTCGTTTACCAAAAAGAAACCACAGTAATTATTCCATGCATGCAACTAAATAACTTCACAAAGAAAGACAACTAAAGTACAAGTTTCCATTCCTTTTTTCCTTATTTTCCTAAAATTTGGGGTGCCAGGCACTGTGCCGAACACCACAAAGAAGCCAAGGCAGGACTAATACCCCAAGGTGCTCACAGTCTAGCAGGGAAGAATATAAAAGCCTTAAATGTTTAACTGCTAGGTGCAGTGAATGTTAACTAACAGCAACTGTCCCTGTAATATTTCAGCAGAAACAAAAAATGTAACTAATGACTAAAGTATTTATAATTTGTTGTTAAAATTGTTAGTATTATGAGCATTCACTTCTTATTAAGTGGCCATCTAGAGGGTTAAAGTAAAAACACTCAAAGACTAAACATTTAAAACAGTAAATTACCCTACAAAGTACCTCTGGAAATAAGGACAGACCCCTAAGTCTTTTCTTCAAACCTTTCACTCCTGGTTCACAATTCCAAACCACTGCTGAACCCAACAAAAACCCAACATCTTACTCTCCCACATGCTCCAAATGAGTAATGAGGTTAACTACTATGCTCACGGGTTAGTACCACATAGAATTAAGAGTGTGTATCATATGTACAATGTGTAATAAATTCAGTAGTTCAAGTGCTTACAAATGATCTGCCTTTTCCTTTTGATTTAATGTGTACTGTCAAATGTTATGCTTTAATATGCCCAACCTGTCTTTTACAATTTGAATTTAAACTTTTTTATATCTTCCAAAGATATAAAAAACATAGTGGTACAACTTCCAAGACAGTGGTGTATCTGTTAGTCTGGTGTATGCTTTCCACATAATTACCATCTCTTTTTCAACAATGTTTGTAAATCTCATGACTGTCCTAAATTTTTCATTATTTTTATAATGAGTAGAAATGCAGATAATAAAAAATACTGATTCTACTTTTTAAAAAGTAGCATTGATTTATAATGTAACACAATGGAGTCAGAAAATGATTACAAGACATCAAAACCAGAAAACTTTTAACATAGATGTATGTACACAAACAACTCTGTTCCATTGTGATGGAAAAGGCCAAAAATCAATTTTAAAAAGAAAGGCAAGACTTGAGATTTTATTTTTTTAGTTCTCTCCGGAAATTAACATTTCTTGCTTTTAGTTTTTGTTTGATTACTGCACATCAAATATTTTGCACATTTCACTTTCACATACTTTTTAGAAATGAATGGGTAAATAAAAGACTTGCATTATTTGAAACAGATACCAATTATATAAGCAAACTGTAAATACACACATTATCTATGCTATTACATCTTATATATTATACATTATGTCACTTCATTTACAAATAAAAATGAAGGGACAAGAGTCATGTTCTCAATAAGCTTTCACATCCTTGCATTAAATAGATATTTGCAAGGATACATATGTGAAAATTACTTTTGCTGAGTGTTTATTTCCTTAAGAACAAGGGAGACATTATCCAGGACATATTATCTAACACAACTTTCTGGGATGATGGAAATGTTCTCTATACTAACAATGGTAGCGTCTAACTTATCATGTATGGCCACTGAGCACTTGAAATATGACTAATATGACTAAGAAACTGAATTTCATATATTATTTTATTTTGATTCCTAAATTTAAATTAGCCACAGTGGCTAGTACCTACTAAATTAGATAGTACAGTTTTAGAGTTTGGTCTTCTTCCACCAGTAAACTATGAACACAAATCAAAATGGGAAGAAAATGAAAGGGTATATACTCAACAGATGGGAAAAATACACCAAAACCCCTGAATTAGAGTTAGATGCCTTAGTCCTAAGACAGTTACAATAGAAGAGAAAGAATTCCTATGGCTGACAGAGGAATCCTATCCTGCCTTTTAGATGTCCACCTTTGGCCAAGTCACTTAATGTCACAAAACAGCATGTTCCATTTCCACTTACAGAAAGAAAGATAATGATGACCTCAATGTGTTGTAATGACAGCTGCTACTTGATATGAAATACAAAACACAGAGCTGCCACTTCTAAAATACTGAACAGAAGTTAATCTCTCACTAAGCATTACTTGCAATTGGGCATCTGCTACTTAATTAGGTGACTCTTCTGCTTCACCAGCTGTATATTAAAGTCACCTTTTGTAAAATGGGTGACGGACTGACAAAATTAGGCACAAAACAAAATTTAATAATCATAATGATCACCTGGAGTCACTGAGGAAGTAGTTAATTTGTATCTGTCATCATCTATTTCAAAGACTGCAAACTACATTTGAAGAAAAATTGTCAATCAAAATAGATTTTTTTTAATTTTTATTTTTACCAAGAACATGTATTGGTACATTGTAAACATAATGATCATAATCAACATGGTTATTTTGTACCTGTACATGATGTATCTTGGTTTCCCACCTCTTCCCCTCCCTTCCCTTCCATTCACCCACCCCTCCCTATTTGCAACAACTTTATTTACATTTTTCCTTTTTTTCATTTCACCTTACTTTTCTTTTAACCTTTCTTTTTTATCCCCTATCTAGTTCTCTTCTCTTTTGAATACTATCTTTTGTTTTTTAACATAATATCTATTATACCCCTTTGTCCTTATTTGCACTTATGGTTTCTCATATCAGAGAAACAATTCGATGTGTACTCACGAGTGTCTGATTTATTTCACTTAAGAGTATGTTCTCAAGGAACATCCACTTACCTACAAATGTCTCTAGTTTGTCCTTTTTTATGGTATAGTACTCCACTGTGTAGAAAAACCACATCTTCTTTAGCCAATCATTAATTGTTGGGCATTTACGTTGTTTCCAAGACTTAGCTATTACAAACTGTGTTGCTATGAACATGGTTGTACATATATTACTGTGGTATGATGATTTCAATTCTTCTGGGAAGATACCAAGTAGAGGAATAGCTGGGTCAAATGGAACCTCTAGTTGTAGTTTTCTGAGGAATCTCCACACTGATTTCCACAGTGGTTGGACCAGCCTACATTCCCACCAACAATGGAGGAGGGTCCCTTTTTCCCCGCAGCCCCACCAGCACTTGTTATTGGTTGATTTCTTGATAATAGCTATTCTTTCAGGAGTGAGATGGAATCTTAGTGTTGTTTTAATCTGCATCTCTCGAATGACCAGTGATGCTGAACATTTTTTCATATATTTATTTGCCATTTTTATTTCTTCATCTGAGAAATGTTTATTCATTCCAGATGCCCATTTTTGGATAGGGTCTTTAAATTTGGGAGGTTTGATCTTTTTGAGTTCTTTATATATTCTAGATGTTACACCTTTGTCTGAGGGACAGCTGGCAAAAATTTTTTCCCAGTCTGTGGTTTTTCACCCTACTCTATTAGTAATTTCTTTTGCCGTGCAAAAGCCTCTTAACAAGATGTGGTCCCAAGCATTGATTCTTTGTATTGTTTCCCGTGCAGTCAGGGTTCTGTTCATAAACTTTTTCCAACCCCTATGCCTTCAAGACTTCTTCCTATTTTATTCTCCAGGAGATTCAGTGTTTCCATTTTAAATGTTTAGATCTTTGATCCACTTTGATTTTAGCTTAGTACATGGTGAGAGACATGTATCTAGTTTTAGTTTTTGGCATGTGGTAAGCCAATTTTTCCAGCACCATTTATTAAAGAGGCTATCTTTCTTCCAGTGAAGGTGTTTGGCTCCTTTGTCAATGATGAGATATTTGAGTATGTTTGGAGTTGTTTCTGCATCTTCTAGCCTGTTCCATTGGTCCTCGGGTCTGTCTTCATGCCAGTACCATGCTGTTTTTATCACAGAAGCTTTATAATATAATTTCAAGTTGGGGATTGTGATGCCCTCTGCCTTATTCCTGTTGCCCAGAATTGATTTTGCTATTCTTGGTCTCTTCTGGTTCCAGATAAATTTCATGATTGCCTTTTCTAATTCTGTGAAGTATGTTATAGGTATTTTGATTGGAACTGCATAAATCTGTATAGTAATTTATGAAGTATGGCCATTTTCGCTATGTTGGTTCTTCCTACCCACGAACATGGGATATCTTTTCATTGTCTGAAATCCCCTTCAATTTCCTTTTTTAGAGTACTGTAGTTTTCAATGAAAAGATCTTTAACTTGTTTTGTTAGATAGATTCCTAAGTATTTCATTTTTGTGGATGCAATTGTGAAAGGAATATCTTCTGTTATTTCTTTCTCAGTGAGTTTGTTATTGGTATATAGGAATGCTATTGACTTTTGGGTGTTGACTTGGTACCCGGTTACGCAACTGAATTTAGTTATTAAATCTAGAAGTTTTTTGGTGGAATTCTTGGGGTCTTCTATGTAGAGTATCATGTCATCTACAAATAATGATAGTTTAACTTCTTCCTTTCCTATCTTTATTCCTTTCATTTCTTTCTGTTGCCTGATTGTTCTGCCTAATGTTTCAAGAACTATATTGAATAATAGTGATGATAGTGGACAGCCTTGTCTTGTTGCAGATTTTAGTGTGAAAGCTTCAAGTTTCTGACCATTTAGTGTGATGTTGGCCATTGATTTGTCATAAATGGCATTTATGAGATTTAGATATAGACCATCTATTCCTAATTTCTGTAGGATTTTTATCATGAATGGGTGTTGGATTTTATCAAATGCTTTTTCTCCATCTATTGAGATGATCATGTGACTTTTGTCTTTGATTCTGTTGATATGGTGTATTACATGTATTGATTTGCTTATGTTGAGCCATCCCTGCTTCCCTGGGATGAATCCTACTTGGTCGTAGTGTATAATCTTCTTGATAATCCATTGCATTCACATACAACAACTGCAAGATGATGCAAAGAAGAACAACATAAGATTGATGGGAGTGAAGGAAAAAGAAGGAGACAGTGCAAAGGATCTAAAAAGATTATTCACAGACATAATGACAGAAAATTTCCCAAGCATAAGAAGAGAACCTGACATACAGATAAGTGAGGCATATAGAACCCCAATTACCCACAACCAAAATAAATCTACACCAAGACATATAATAATCAAGATTCCAGAAATTCAACAAAAGAATAGAATACTGAAAATTGTTACAGAAAAAAACAAATCACCTATCAAGGTAAACCCATCAGAATCACAGCAGACTTCTCAACACAAACCCTTAGATCAAGGAGACCCTGGAGCAAAATATTTCAAGCCTGAAAAGAAAATAATCTCCAACCCAGATTGATGTACCCAGCTAAACTATCTTTCAAATTCAACAATGAAATAAGATATTTCCATGACAAAGAACAACTGAAGAAATTCATGACCTCCAAACCACCTCTACAAAATATTTTGAAAGATACCCTAGAAAAGGAAAAAGGAAACTATAATTACAAGGACACTAATAAATAATAATCCACTAGGCAAGACAAACGGTTAACTGAGGTGAAACACAGAACCAACAATGGAAAAGATCTACAACAAAGATAAGTCAATACATAACAGCTGTAACCATCAATGTAAATGGTCTCAGCTCACCAATCAAAAGAAACTGACTAGCAGAATGGATCAAGAAACAAGATACATCAATATGTTGCATACAAGAGACACATCTAACTCAAAAGGAAATTCATAGGCTGAAAATCAAAGGATGGAAAACAGTATTTCATACAACAGGAACCCACAGAAAAGCAGGGGTAGCTATCCTAATCTCAGACAAAGTGAACTTCAAACCAAAACAGATCAAGAGGGACAAAGAAAGTCACTACATACTTCTCAAGGGAAAACTCCAAGAGGAAGAAATAACAATCATTAATATTTATGCACCAAATATCGGTGCACCTAACTACATAAAACAAATATTAAGGAACATGAAAGATCACATAAATACTAATACAATTATAATGGGAGACTTCAATACCTCACTGTCACAGACAGATCAACTAGACAAAAATTTAACAAAGAAATATCAGAACTGAATCAAATCTGCGAAAAATGGACTTAGCAGATGTATACACAGTGTTCCACCCCACAACAACAGAATACACATTCTTCTCAGCTGCACATGGGACGTTCTCCAAAATAGACCACATACCAGCTCATAAAGCATGTTTAAGTAAATGCAAGGGAACTGAAATTATACCATGCATACTATCAGACCATAGCGCAATAAAACTGGAATTCAATGGTAACAGAGAACAAAAATACAACATAAACACATGGAAACTAAATAACATCCTTCTGAACAACAGCTAGGTCACAGAAGAAATTAAGCAATTTATTCAGTTTAATGATAATGCCGATACAACATACCAGAACCTATGGGATACAATGAAAGCAGTACTACGAGGGAAATTCATTGCATTGAACTCCCACATCAGGAAGACAGAAAGAGCCCAAATAAACAATTTAATGTTGAACCTGAAACGTCTAGAAAAAGAAGAACAAATCAAACCCAAAGCTCATACAAGAGAGGAAATCATTAAGATCAGAGCTGAAATTAATGCAATTGAGACTAAGAAAACAATACAAAAAATCAATGAATCAAAGAGTTGGTTCTTTGAAAGAATAAATAAAACAGACAAACCCCTTGCCACTCTTATCAAAAAAAGGAAAGAAAAGACCCAAATCTATGCAATAAAAAATTAAAGGGGTGAAGTCACAACTGACCCTATGGAAATCCAAAGGACCATCAGCGCCTACTTCAAGAACCTATACTCAAACAAGATGGAAAACACTGAAGAAATGGACAGAGTCTTAGAAACATATGAACTATCAAAACTGAATCAAGAAGAGATAAAAATTCTAAATAACCCAGTATCAGCCATTGAAATTGAAGAGGTACTTAAAAACCTACCAACAAAGAAAAGCCCAGGTCCTGATGCTTTCACAGCTGAATTCTACAAGAAATTCAGAGATGATCTAATACCACTATTCCTTAAACTCTTTAATGAAATTAAAAAGGAAGCAGTACTTCCAAAATCATTCCTGGAAGCAAGTATTACCCTGATACTAAAACCAGAAAGAGATCCCACCAAAAAAGAGAACTACAGAGCAATTTCCCTAATGAACATAGATGCAAAAATTTTCAATAAAATTGCTTTTTAAAATACCTATACTTCAGCAAAAGATTGGATAGTATGCAGTTATCTGTTAAGTTCATGATTTGGACAAATATTAAATGCAAGTTAAAGAAAGTCCCTTGGCCTGGGCAGAAAAGAAGAAAGAGGTGGCGGAAAATGGAAGATCAAAAATCTATCCATAGGAATATGAAACACTCTTCCTTTCAGAGACTTTATCCTGATACACTGATTACTGGACGTTATTACAGGGCTTTTCAAGGCCCAAGCTTAATACCTAGACTGGTATTAAAAAGATCCCAGGATTGTCCTACCAGTCCTGCCACTATAATTCATCCTAAGTTTTACTGCATGTATGAAGATGTTTTATTTTCTAAGCTTTCTAAGTTATACATTTACTGAACAGCTACTCTGTGCCAGACACTGTTTGGGGTGTCTCCCAAAGTTTATTGCTGACCCTCATAATATCTTGCAAGTTCTTCTGATGACCATTTCACAAAACAGATAGTTATAAAATGTGCCCCAAATCATATAGCTATAAGGTGAGACAACTCTGCTGCCATACTCTTTTCCCTGTTCCACACTACCTCTTTAATAAAAGAATTGATGGCGTCCAATTAACCTCTAAATCAGCTTATGTGGGAATTCCTGTACTTGTAAAATTCAACCTATGGAGGAAGAAATGAAGGAAAATCAGAAATGACACAGAAAATTTATGAACATGAATATTTAATCTCTATTCCATTAGCAATCGTTGATTGTAGAACAATTTTTAATGAATTAGATGGAGGGAAAATTCATTTCATTAACCTTCCATATAAATGTATTATTATTGAACCAAACAGGCCACTGTACTTGCAATTCAGTTTGATTTTAATTAGATTACAGGCATAAGGCTTTATTTTTTTTTTTCAGGCATAAGGCTTTAAATCAAAGACAAACAAAAGGAGCCATCAGCAACCTTCTCAGCCAATGCTTGTTTGTTTGCTAGCACAACTTGCTATGCTTCTTTCATCTTCTGATATTTTCAAATAAGCTTTCTCTTGCTATTTCCTGACACTCTATACTAAAAGTAAAATAAAACAGAACCTCAAAAATCAGCAAAGAACACATTCTTCACGCAGTAATGTTTTACCTGCTCAGCTGGGAATAATCATTCCTACCTCTCCAGAAAGCTACACTTCTATTTTTCCTATTTTTTTTTATTACTAGTCTGTTGTATTGTATGTTGAATGCACATGCAAGAGATTGGGGGATATGTTAGAAAACACCACTATTTAGTTTGGAACCTTGAGTCAGAGGACCAAATGGCCTAAACATAATGTTCTAACCAAATCTGCAGCTGTGAATTGTTTTTTTCTCCTCCAATGTTGGCTTTTAGTGCATTCAGAATCAATTTCTCAAGAAAATGTGCTTTCAATTCTGATTGTATCATATCGTATCAACTATTTCTTTTCCAAAATCAATTTTAAATGAATTATATGAAAAGTGTTATTAAGGTGACACATTTATGAGAAAATCATCATAAAAACAAATTAGAAATTTGATAAGATGTAAAAGAAAAGAAAAGATGAAATGCCAACCAGGAGTTAAAAATTAGGTGTCACTTTCTAGCACTGGAAAGAGTCCCAAAGTTACAGTTTATGTCAGATTATAAAATGTGCGTACATCATCTGGAGTTGCTCTTCTAAGCCTTAAAAATAAACAATGAAAGAAGTCTGAAGGCCCCCAGAGCAACGGTTCTGAACTTTCCATATCTTATGCTTTCATTCCATGGGTGTGCCATAGGGAGCGTGTAAAGTCATGCCAAGAAGAAAACCAGGGAATTTCCTGAACATTCTCCAAGAAATCATCTGGTTTCAGCATGAGTTCTGTGCCTCTGCCTTACCAATCCTCCCTCCACTCCAGAACACAGAGAATGTGTGCTTTCACACACATAGGCTGGTCCTGGGGAATGTGGTAAGACCAGAAGCAAAATGGAAACAAAATGGTGGGCAGAGAGAACAGCAGATTAAGGAAACCCACTGATGCCAACAATGTGGGAATTAAAACAGCCTGAATTCTCACTAACTGTTGAAAAAAACACATGGCATCTTGCCTACCATAATGTAACTATACCCAAACCATGCCAGATTAATGGGAATCCACTCTTTCCAAAAAACAGTCTATGAAAATTATTACTATAAGTAGCTATATATTTGGATATAGACATTCTGCACGCAGCTTCCTTGGTCGGATGAAATTCCACCATTGGTCACTCGCTCCAAAAAGTTTGATCAACTTATTGGCTATCAACTCTTGCTTTTCTATTCAAGTCAGAATTCAAAAGGAGATAACCTTGTACCAGGAAAAATCACAAAGCCACACAGCTCCTGAAATGCTAGTTACTTGAAGTTGTGCAGAGACAATTTTTTAATTAGTAAACTTAATTTTTGAGCAGTTCTGGGTTCACAAGGGAAAAAATGAGCAAAAAGTACAGAGTCCCCGTATATCCTCTCTCCTCATTCCTGTACAACCTCCCTAAGCATCCTGCACCACCATGGTATATTTGTTATAATCTATGGAGAAATACTTTTATATAAAAAATGACAGAACAAAATGAAGAGCTCACACAATTTTTTAAAGAAAAAAATAAAAAAATGCCCTCTTCCACTTCTCCTATAGCCCTGATTCTCAGAATAATTCTATTCTTCTGATTTTAATTATATGGGGATGTAAAGTTTGACAATACTGCCTACACCACTGACAACTAATAAGTTTTGTCAATTGCTAGCCAGCAGCAACAGCCTCCAGAAAATAATATATGTTTGGGAAAGAGACATGAATAGCATGACATGAGCAATGAGCCAGAGCAGGAATGAAAGGCAAAAATGTTTACCTAAAAAACTCTTGCATAAATATGTCACTTGTGTTTTTCTAAGTGATAAACTTCTTAGCCTATCTCTTTCCCCTTCTGATACAATCTTTCTTCATTGACACCATGTGTTAGGGTACCGAATACCAAAATGAAAAACAAGAAAAAAAATTTCTCACTACTTATTAGCACAAAAATAGACTATATTATCTTTTCAAGAGAGGAAGAGTTCCAGTTCTAAGCAAGATAGAGTAATCACACTCTAGTCAATCTTTTCTGCTGAACACAGCTAACTACACACTGGAAGGCCTTCACAGACCGCCAACCTGAGGCCTCTGAGGAGTAAATGACTGCAGGTCAACCAAGGAAGAAGACTAGAATTTAAAGCAGCAAATGGGTACCAAACCAGCAATGGGTTTCCTGTTTTATTTTGGTTTTTGTTGGCATTATACTCCACATAGTATATCACCCAGCTTGGATTCAAAAGCAGGTACTCACTAGAGGCAAACAGAAAGGACTCCAAGAAAATCTCCTTCTGGTTAGAGAAGCAAAAAAGGGGACTATTAAGGGTCAGAAAGAATGGAGAAACCTCTCTGCTTTTAAAATCTTCTTTATATTCTCTGTCATCCCAGGTAAGACAGGTGTGGCAGGGCTGAAAACAGCAGGAGCTGCTGGGCAGGCATCTGCAGTTGTGAGGAAAGGGACACACGATCTGTGGTCGCAAGAGGGCAGGGGGAATCCCAAAGGCTCTGCCTCTCTCCCTGGCCTCTCACATACTCCTAATTAAGGATATGGCTGGCAGCAGAGGGAAAGTGAAGTCCTAGCTTTGGCCAGAGAATGGAAGGGGACACCTAGAGAGCTGGGAAGTGTCACAGAGATCAAAAATAAGAGAGATCTTATCAGTGTATGACCATAAAGTAATGTACACAGCTGACCCTAAATAGCACACAGAAGGCTCTGGGAACTGAATCACAGGACTACCACCACTCTGTTCTTAGAGTGACCACTGGGTGATGCAGATGAAGGACAGGCCCTAGTACAGCAAACAAGTCTCTGAAAACATGGCCTACAATTACACAAAATAGGAACTGGAACTTGTACCCTGAACCTAACTGGGTAAATTGTTAAACAAAACAGTAACTACAGCCTTCTTAAAATGTAAACAAAATGCAGAGACTAATAAGATAATATAAAAACATCCAGGATATAAACCAAAATTATTTGGCCTATGAAAAGCCAGGAAAATCTCAACTCACCAGTAAATCAGACAACAGACACAAATGTCAAGATGATATAGGGATTAATAAAAATCACACACAGATTCTAAAGTAGTTATTATAACCAAGCTCCAATAAATGAGGGCAAACATTCCTATATAACAAATCAAAAGTTAGAAACACCAGGGAAGAAAGAAGATATACAAATGCAGGACGTGGTGGCACATGCCTGTAATCCCAGCAAGCATTCTGGGAGGCTGAGGCAGGAGAGATTGCAAATTTGAACCCAGCCCTGCATTTAGTGACTTAGTGAGACTCTGTCTCAAAATTAAAAATAAAAAGTGCTGAGGATGTATTTCAGCGTGAAGGCCCTGAGTTCAATCCCAGTACCACCAATAATAATAATAACAATAATAATGATAATAAGAATAAATCTGGATAATAGGCTTTATAGCACAGTAGACATGATAGAAAAAAAAAGAGAGAATTTCAATAAAAATTACCCAATCCGAAAAATACAAAAACAGTTGAAAAACAAAAGTGAACCTATTCTCAGGGGTAAGTAGAAAATAACAAAACGTCCAGCATTCATGGCACTGGTGTCCAAAGAAGAGGCAAAAAACAGGGTGGAACAATAAAAATTTTCTAAATAATGACTGAAAATGTTCCACATTTTAAGAAACCTACAGACTCAAGAAGCTCAGCAAAACCTACACAGGATGAACTGAAACAAATGCATGCCTAAATATACTACAATCAAACTAGTCAAACTAAAGATAAACATTTCAAAAACAGCCAGAGAATAACCAATATTACATACAGAGAAACAACTCAAATGATTTGCAGATTTTTTTAAATAAAAAAATTACAGAGCCCAAAAACCAATGGGAAAACATCTATAAATTGCTAAAAGAAAAGAACTGTCAACTAGGAATAGTAGGTATATCTGTAAAAGTTTCCTTCATGAATGATGATAAAATAAGATATTGTCTGATGAAGGAAAATTAAGGGAATACAGTATGTTACCAGTAGACCTGCTCTAAAAGAAATGTTAAGGGAGATCTTCTAATGCAAGAGAAATAATAGAATAAAAGGTGGCAATGCTTTAAGTCCAAATAAATGGATGGCAAACAGATTTTAAAAAGAAATAAAACTATTCCCATTCATAGCCAATATGAATATCTACATATGCAAATTCAAAGATTCTGCAAAAAAAAGCTCCTAAACTAATAAATGACACAACAAAGTCAATGGATACAAAATTGATAAAAATCAACCACATACCAAACTATAACGGAAAAACTGTAAACAGAAATTTAAAAAACACTAACTCCAAAAAATGAAATATTCACAGATATTCACAAATCTAATAACATATGTAGAATGTATACACTGGAAATTACAAATGCTCATAAAAAAATCAATGAAGACCTATATAAATAGGGAAATAATATATTTGTGACCTGAAAGACTAAATATAATTATGATGTCAACTCTCCCCAAACTTAACTAATGCAAAAAGATTTAACACAATTCCAATGAGAGTCATACAAGATTTTTCATTTATACATACAACTGAGTATAAAAAAAAGTATGCAGAAGAGAAAAAAACTTTTTAAAGAGTCAAAATAATTTGAAAAAGAGAAAGTTGGAGGACTCATGGAACTCAATTTTAATACTTACTATAAATTTACAGTTATCATACACAATGTAATATTGTAAAGGGGTAGACACAGATCAATAGAACAGAATAGGAAACCCAGAATAGAACCACACAGTTATGAACAACTGGCTTTTTACAAAGATGGAAAAGAATTTAAAAAGAAAGGAAACTGCTTGTGTTAGCCTGCTTGTGTCACTGTGTCGAAATGCCTGAAATAATCAATTTAATGAAGGAAAAGGTTTATTATAGCTAATAGCTTCAGAGGCTTCCAGTCCATGGTTAGTAGACTCTGTTGCTTTGGGGCTGTGTACATCATGGAGGGAATGCCTGACAGAGAAGGTTGTTCATCTGAGGTGACCAAGAACCAGAGAGAGAGAGAGAGAGACAGAGATAGAGACAGGGATGCACAATCCAAATCCCCTTCAATGGCACACCCCTAGTGACCTAACTTCCTTCCACTAGGCCCTATCTCTTAAAAGGTTCTACCACTTCCCACTAGTGCCCAGGCTAAGGATCAAGTCTTCAATACATGGGGCTTTGGAAGAATGCAAGATGCAAACTATAACATTAGTGTTTTCAACAAATGGTGCTGGGACAACTGGTCGCTCATATACATAAAAATGAACCTCAACCCATACTTTTCACCTTGTAGAAGAACTAACTGAAAATGGACCTGTGGAGGACTTGGCTGAGGAGTGAATGGTTAAACTGCAGGGCAAAAGCACACAGGCTCTATGAGAAATGAATGGTTAAAGATCAAAAAGTTCAGATTATGGAAGCATGTTGTGTCTGGCCATTGTCCTTCCCCTTTCCCCAAGAAAAACTGCCCAGCCTTGAGACAGCTCCTTGCCCAAACTGTTTTTCTTCTGTTTTTTTCACTTACACTGATATCCTAAGTAAAAGCCAGAGGGTTCTTGGCTTCAGGGCTTCTCCTGGGAGTCTCCCTAATGCTGGGCACTCTCAGTTGAGATGCCCCCTCTGGGCCTCTTGGTGACTGAACTAAGTCTCATTTCCAGGTTATCATTCATCCTCTACACCGCCATGGTCACACACTGTGACATGGACCACAGATCTAAATGTGAAAAAGTAAAACTACAAAACTTATGAAAGAAACTTAATCTAGTGCTAGATCAATTCTCAGACATAACACCAAGGAGAAATCGAGGCAAAAATGGTGATGCAGTTATTAGTTCCAAGGGCCTGTCTCTCCAGAGCAATATTAAAAACTCAAGAAAAACTGTCCAGATCAACTTGTTTTAGAACTTTGGAACACAGCCATAGGCATAGACCAGCTAAACAAATGTCAATCCAGGACAAAGTAAACTTGTAACATTATAATTTAGCCTTGCCTCATTCTCCTCCCTGGCTCCCTTTCAGTCTTCAATCTAGAAGTTTGTATTCCCATTGTGGACACCAGGTCCCTGGCTCACAAGGGAGCAGGGAAGAGCTTATTTTCAAACAATTATGCTCTGTTGGTCGAACCTGTGTAAGGGATACCCGAAGCATTAATGCAAGTGTTCGCTTTTGTTTCATCTAATTCAGAACACCAAATGAAAAACACTTCAGCCACCTAGGGCAAACAGTCGAGGTATAGGATAGAGTGCCAAAAACCTGGAAAGAAATATTGAGGAAGTCTCTTTGAAACATA
This sequence comes from Hystrix cristata, assembly GCA_004026905.1. Lineage (NCBI taxonomy): Eukaryota > Metazoa > Chordata > Mammalia > Rodentia > Hystricidae > Hystrix > Hystrix cristata. Next base: position 73,151 of record PVJO010003856.1, read on the forward strand.
AGGGCATTCAAAAGTGCCCACAAGTGCTGGGAAATTTAGAAAGCAATGTACATGGCCAGGGTAGGACACATACTCAGTATGAGAAGACCCTAAACCAGTAGTGGCAAACCTACGGCATGCGTGCCACAGCGGGCATACAAACCTTCTCCGTTGGCATGTGAGCCAAGTTGCCCCAGCACTGCCCCAGCAGCCTAGCACTGGATAACAGCACATGCAGGGCACAGGTGCATGCTGGGAAAGGAGTAGTGGCACCTGGTGAGGACGTCACAAGTTGAATGAGTTGTTTTTCTAAACTAAAACCTCAGTATTCAGGTTTAATTGCAGTGTTGGTACTCTGTGATAAATAAGTGGGTTTTGGGTTGCGCATTGGGCACTCGGTCTCTAAAAGGTTTGCTGTCACTGGCCCTAAGCTTTCATCTCTGACTAACCTCTAGGCTCAAGGCAAGCAGGAAGAGCTAAGGAACAATTGTAAGTGGCCTGGCTAAGCACTGAAGGAGTCCCCAGCAGAGACCAGTCTGCATAAATTTGGAAAGGCTCCCCCACCTTTTGATTCCTTCCCCTCTGCAACTATTCTCACATTCTGTTTCCCTTCCCTTTACTTTCTCTCACTCTCCTTTCCTCTCCTCCCTCAACTCCATTTTCCTCACTCACACCCTTCTCAGCTACTGCTATTCAAGGAAATTACTATCAAAACTAACAAACATCTACTACAGTACACAGCAAGCAAAGGACAATGAAAACAAACAAAAAAATATTGGAGGAAAAGAAGCTGCTTTTCAGAGTTTCCATATAAATTCTGTGTGTGTGTGTGTGTGTGTGTGTGTGTGTGTGTGTGTGTCTGTGTGTGTTCCTGGGGACTGAACCCAGAGCCTTCACATTGGACTACATCCCCAGTCCTTTTTTAAGACAGGGCCTCTCTAAATTGCTATGTTGTCCAGACTGGGCTCAAACTTGGATGCTCCTGCCTCAGGCTTCCACAATGCTGGAATTACAGGTGTGTGCCACCACATCTGGCTTCCATATAATATATTTTTTTTAATTTTTATTTTTACCAAGAACATGTATTGGTACATTGTATACATAATGATCATAATCAACATGGTTATTATGTACCTATACATGATGTATCTTGGTCCATATACTATTTTAAATGTTTAGTTTTCAACAAAAATAATACAAAGCATGCAAGAAACAAGAATGGCCCACTCACAAAAAAATTAATACACACTGTTCTTGAGGAAGCACAGATACTAGACTTATTAGACAAGACTTTTAAATCAATTGTATTAAGCATGACCAAAGAGCTAAAAGAAATCATGGACAAAAAAACTAAAGGGAATCAGGAGAAGAATGTATAAATAAATTTTAGATGTAGAAATTATTAAAAGGAACCAAAAAGAAATTGTAGACCTGAGAAATAGAATAACTGAAATGAAAAACTCACTAGTGGGTTTTCATAGAGTAGGAATAAGAAAAACTCAGTGCAGTTAAAGACAGGTCAATTGAAATTATCCATTTTGAGATGCGGAAAGAAAAAACAATGAAGAGAATCAAACAAGCCTAACAGACCTGAGAGAATAGCATCATAAGTACCAATGTGTATATCAGAATTACATGAAAAGAGCAGGAAAAAGTGGAATTGAAAAATATCTGAAGAAATAATGGTCTAAAACTTCCCAAATTTGATAGAAGGCATGAATCTACACATCTAAGAAGTTCAATGAACTCCAAGAGGAATAAACACACAGACCCACTCAGAGACACATTATCATCAAATTGTCAAACACCAAATACAGAGACAGAATGTTGAAAATGGCAAGAGAGAAACAGTTTGTTATATATCCTCAATAAGGTTATCAGGTCTCTTATTAAAGAATGAAGGCCAGAAAAAACGGATGATATTTTTAAACTGCTTGGATTTGGCAGGAGACTCACAGATTTAACACTAACAGTACGAGCAACAGGAGAAAAAAAAATACATAAATTGGGCTTCATCGAAATTCAAAACCTTTGTGTATCAGAGGACACTATAAAGAAAGTAAAAAGCCAAAGCAAGGAATGGTGGTAAATGCCAGTAATTCCAGCACTCTGGGAGGCTGAGGCAGGAGAATCCCAAGTTCAAGGCCAGCCTGGGTAATTTAGCAACTTAGTGGGACCCTGTCTTAAAAGAAAAAGATAAAAACAGCTGGGGAGGTACCTCAGTGCAAAGGACCTCGTATTGGAAAAAAAAAAGACAATATACAACATAGGGAAAACAATTTGCAAATCGTATATCTGATATGAGTCTAGCATCCAGAATAATGTATTCTCATAGCTCAACAACAAAAGACAACCCAATTTTAAAAATTGGCAAAGATTTGAATAGATTTTCTCCAAAGAAAATATACAAATGGCCAACAAACAGATAAAATGTTCAACATAATTAGTTGTTAGAGAAATGCAAATTAAAACCACAATTCACCATTTCATGCCCACTAGGGCAGCTATAATTTAAAGTTTTCTTCTAAATTAATAAATGGCAAAAAGTGTTGGTAAGGGTGTAGAGAAATTGGAACCTTCAGACATTACTGGTAGGAGCACAAAATGAGTTAGTCACTCTGAAAAACAGTATGGCAGCTCTTGAAATGTTAAATATAAGGCCAGGTATGGTGGCATTCCTGCAATCCCAGCATTCAGGAGGCTGAGACAGGACAATTGAGAGTTTAAGGCTAACCTGGGCTACTGTACAGGCAGCTTTCTTGTTACTGGAATACAATACAGGACATTAAAGGAGAAGAGGTTTAATCTAGGTCATAGTTTCAGGAGATTCAGTAAATAGTTGTCTGGATCCAAGGCAAAAATATCATGGCAAAAGAACACGGTGGAGCAAAGCTGCTTAGTTCCTGGTGACAGAGCAGGGGAGCTGCACCAGAAAGGAAGGGGCAAAAAACCAGGTATAGTGTTCAAAGTCACCCCCCCATGGCTCACCCAGACACCCCAGAAATGTGCTACTAAGATCCTTTGGATGGCTCCCAAGTCAATCAAGTTGACATAGTCAAGCTAAACCATCACTGCTACATGGCTGGTTTGAGGCCAGCCTGGACTACACAGTGAGAACCTATTTCAAAAATACAAAATTAAACATAGAATTGTCATATGATGCAGCAAGTCCACCTCTAGATATGTACCTTAAAGAACTAAAAACAGTGACTCAAGTACTTCTACATGCATGTTCATAACCACACTATTCACAATAGTCAAAGGGTGGAAATAATATAAATGTCCACAAATGAATGAAAGAATAAATAAAGGTGGTATATACATACAATGAAATGCTATTCAGCCATAAGTAATGAAATTCAGCTATATGCCACAGTGTGGATAAACCTAAAAATTGTGCTAAGTGAAAGAAGGCAGACACAAAGGGTCATTTTTTTGCATTATTCTGATTTTATGGAATTTCCAGAATAAGTCCAACCCTAGAGATAGAATGCAAACTGCAAGTTGCTAGGGAGGAGGCAGATGGAGAGAAAGGGCATTAACTGCTCAATAGGAATAGGGTTTTCTTTGGGTGATAAAAATGTTCTGGAACTAGACAGAGGTGGTTCTATAGCTTGGATCTTGAATGTCCTCGAAGGCCATTGTGTTTATGATTGGCCCCCAGGCCACAGTGCTACTGGGAGGATGCAGAACCTTTAGGAGATGGAGCCTAGTGGAAGAAAGTTAGGTCACTAGGGGTAGGCCCTTGAAGGGGCAATTAGGACCCCAGCCCCTTCTTTTCCTCCCTCTTTAGCTTCCTGGATGCCATGAAGTACAAACCTTCTTTACCACATACTCATAACATGATGTACTATGCCACCATGGGTCTGATGTGACACAGACTAAAAATTCTTGAAACTAAAATCTCAGAAATCTTTCCTCCTTTTAAGTTGATTATCTCAGGTATTTTGTCACAGTAACAGAAAGCTAAAACAGTATTTGCATTCAACATTCAACATTGTAAATGAACTAAATGTTAATGAATTGTTCACTTTTAAATGGCTAATTTTGTAATATGTATTTTATTGCATTAAAAAAGTAATGTGACACCAAAAGCACAATACAGAAAGGAAATTTGATAAACTGGACATCCCAAAAAATTAAAGATGTTTGCTCAAGAAAGACAGTGTTAAAACAATAAAAAGTCAAGCTACAGATCAGAAGAAAGTATTTGCAAAGCACATACTTGAAAGAGAATTCATTTACATTATATACAAATAATTCTGAAAACTCAATGGTTAGAAAGCAAAGAACCTATGTTTTTAAAAAATGGGCGACAGATCTGAACAGATACTCAACAGAGAGGATATTCAGATAGGAAATAAGCACATGCAAAGTCGTTCAATATTATTAGCCATTAATAAAATGCAAATTAAACTACGATGGAATACTATTAAGTATCTATTTGAATAGAAAACAAAGAAAAACAGTGAAAATCAAGTGCAATGGTGCATGATTGTAATGCCAGCACTCTAGGAGGCTGAGGTAGGAGAATCCCAAGTTTGAGCCCGGGCTGGTCAACTTATTAAGACCCTGTCTCAAAATATAAGGAAAAAAAATTTTAAAAGGGCAGAGGATACAGCCCAGTGGAAAGGCTCTGGGTTCAATCCCCAGTGCCAAAAAAAAAGTTAATACGTAGTGCTGGAGAGGACACAGACCAACTAAAATTCATATATTGCTGGTGGAATGCAAATTTTTAGAAAAAAAATTGGGGTAGTTTCATGTTAAGTGGAATTCAGATGTATCATATGACCCAGAAATCTAACTCCTATGTATTTATTCTAGAGATAAAACAATTTATGTTAAAAAAATTTATGTTCACACAAAACCTGCACGTGAAAGACTAGAGAGAAACTATCACAGTATCTCCAAACCAAAAACAATCTAGATGTACTTCACTAGGTAAATGGGTAAGCAGGCTTCGACATGTACCTACAAGAGAACAGTACTGAGCAATAAAGAGGGAAAACTGTCAGTGCATGCAACATGAAGAAACTCAAAGGGCATGTGCTGAGGAAAAGAATTCAATCCCAAAAGGCTACATACTGTATTGTTCTGTTTATGTGACACATTGAAAAAGGTAATGGTATAATAATCAGTGCCTATCTTTACAAAGAGAGTCATATAAGGGAGACTTGGTGTGGGAACCATTCAGTACCTTAATCCTAGTGGTAGTTAAATGAATATATAAACGTGTTAGAATTCAAAGGACCACACACAGTCACATAAGTCAATTTAGGAAGATCTGGGAAATGGTGGCTATAGTTGTCCAACTTTATTAATGCAATTAATGCTACTGAACTGTACATATAAAAATGATTAAAATGGTGAATTAAATGAATTAACTGAGATGAGAATGCTTGTTACAATGAAAGACTAAGAACAAAGGCAAATACCTTTTACTTACATATTTTATTAGAAGAAAGCATTAACAGTTCTATGACAGCAAGGTCAGGGCATCTGCTAAAAGCTTTATGAGTGGATTTCTTTGCAAGTCTGCTCTAGCTTTTTATTTTTCAAGTCTGATTTTTGTTACTAGCGTTTAGCTCATTTGCCAATTTCTCCAAAGTGGGTCAAACAACAACCCAAATAAAGTTAAGGGAGAGACCTATAAACCTATAAAGAATAATCCAGGATTCTGAGACCTATGAATGATTTTTTTTTAATTAAAGGTTTTAAAAATGAAAATAGTGCTCTGGGTATCTCACTGAAAAGCATGTGCAGCACATAAACATAACGCAAGTCCTATTGTAAAATAATAAGAATACATAAAATGAAATGTGTTGGCTGGGCACAGCAGTGCAGGCCTGGAACCCCAGTTCCTCTGGAAGCTGAGGCCGGAGGGTTATGAGCTCAAGGCCAGCCTGGACAACATAACAAGACCTGTCTCAAAAATTAATTAAGCAAAAATTAAATGAAATGTGCTTTGCATAAAATAAATGACAAAATCACAGTGAAAAAATAGTTACTTATGACTTTTATTTATAGGAATATGTATTCATATAAATGTGTATTTTGCAAAGTAAAGACAAAAATTAAAGAATGAGAATACTAAGTATTAATAATGGAAGTAAATCTGTACAGTTGGTTTCATTACTGACAGATTCTATGTTTATGATTCCACTTGACTACTAAAACTTATCTGTAACACTAAAATCAATTAGAGAAAATCTGAGTTGCAAGGCCACAAGTTCCCAGATGAGAAGAAACAAGCTGACACTCTGCCTTCCTCTTTGAGTTCTCCTATTGTACACAAGTGTCCTTTTGGTTGGTGGTTTCACTGTTTAAATCATCCCCAAGCACAGGACAGAAGGGCTGTCCACTGTTGCCAAATACAAGAAGGTACAGATGTGCCTTACAAAGTGCATGTTAGATAAGCTTGTTCAGGTACGAGTTATGGTGCTGTTGGCCATGAGTCCAACGTTAACTGAGTTGAGAATATATATTCATCAGCTACCTTTCAGGAAGGTTTTGTTTTGACCCATTGCTATATATATACACATATATATGTAAATGTTGTAACTAGGGGCTCACAGGAACCTAACCCTCCATTTCCCCAGGAGCAATCATTCAGTATTTGCTAACTCAGTATCTGCAGTAACTTCATTGAACAGAATTGCCACGAATAATAAGAATCAATTGTATGTTTTAATTAGAATGAAAGAAAACTAATTCCCCTTGGTTCTGATTCTAGTGAAGGGCAGATGGGCACAGTCTGTTGTCCACTGCCCTCTCTTGGCATGCTAAGGCAGGAATCATCTCTAAACAGAGGTAAAATTACTAACAATAACCATCAGAGTCACTAGTCATTACCAGTGTCTCCAAATTTACCAACGCTCTTCCAGGTGATGTACATTCATTCACTCCTTTTTGAGCAAACACATACACGACAGTTCTGTGCCAGACACTGTGCTACAGAAAATTCGAGACAGAAGAAGTAGACATGGTCCTTGATCCGGCCTACCTAATGCTTAGACCCAAAGATAAGTAATAAGCAAATACAGAGACAAAACATAAGTTATGAAAGCAATGAAATGAATAAAATAATGGAATAAAATGTATAAAAAAGAATGATGGGGGGATACCTTATTTAAGAATATGCTCAGAAAAGCTATGTTTTAAGTTGAGAGATAAGAATGATAAGAAGCAAACCAAGAAAAGAGCACCATAAAAAGCGCAAAGACCTGACACTGCACAAAGTCGGACATGCTGAGGGAACTCAAAGATGACCACTGCTCTGGGAAAGAATGGCACGAGATAAATACTTGGTTCTCACAATTATTTTGGAAAGCAGACATTATTGTCCCAGTTTTTAAAAAGAGAAACTTGAGTTCAGAAAGAGAAAGAAAGTTGCCCAAGTCGCACAGCTAGCAACCAAGAATTCAATCTCTGGGTAGACTAATGTCAAAATCCATCTACATCATGCTGCCTCCTGTTTTTTTTTCCTGCTGTTCTAGGACTCACTCACAATTAACTCCTGCCAACTGTACGCACTAAAATATACCCACAATGAAGAAAACAAGTAAAGCACAGAAATCCAATAAATAGGAGTTGATGTCAAGAAGTATGGTTTATATGTGCTATTTCTATATCCGTGTACATCCCCGGGATCTTACACACTTCTAAATAGTCACATCGTAATGCTCACACATGCTCAGTAATTACATTATCATCCTCATTACATCTCTATAACCCCTTGATGACAGGGCTTTCTTTCAATCACGAGCCAATATAGTTTTCCCCTATGAGACATGAAAAGAAAATGGCTTTTATCTTATAAAAATACAGTAAAGACAGGCTAAAGTTGACAATATCTTCCTCTTTGCACATTACAGTTGTTCTAACAAGCAGCCTTCCTTTACACATACTATTTACAGACACTTTAATCCCTGAATACTCTGTGCCAGGGACTCGGGTTTCCCGTTTTCTTCCTTTGTTTTTGTTTTCTTAGGTAGTTATTTATGTGACTGTCCCCCTAACTAAATGGACCAATCTGGGCATAAACCATTTTCTCATTTTCTTTGCTTATAGAAAGGAACGGTTTATTTCAGCACTGCAGATAACATCTTCAGGTCTCAAGAGGATGACAAATTGAAAGTCTCTTTCTTGCCTAACATTTCTTACCCGAGAGTCAAGTGATGATGCTGAAGAACAAATCTCTCTCCTCTTGACAATTTGCACTTATTTTCTTAATAGCTCTACTAAGATTCAGTGAATTTTAGTTTGCTTAGAGCCTAGTTAGTGCCTGCCAACAGGCACAGGAAGCTTTCATTCATCAGCATAATAGTCCTATTGGTGATGCCTTCCTATGAAATTATGGCAGCAATTTCAAAACAGAAATAGCAGGAATGGGGCAAATGAATTCTCTTTAAAAAAAAAAAGCTATTAGAAGAGCACAGCAGTTCCTATATAACTAGAAACTTGCTAAATTATTTTGATTATGTCCAGAAATTTTATTCAAGTATAATATCAACATAGTTAAAAATGACCTATTCCTTACAACTATTTATATTTTACAAAATCATTTTAAAACAACCACAACTACCAAATAGAACTGTGTAATTCTATTAATAATCCAGGTATTAGTGATACTGCAGAAAGACAGTAATGTTCACCTACAAATGGTGCCTCAATTGGCAAAATAGCTCTAGATTTATGCTCTCCTTTGACCTGTTAAGGTTCCCTGTACCATGAAATTCTGGCATGCTGTTTGATAGACATCTTTTGTGCAGCAATAATGTAATTCTGTACCTTTTCCAAAGATCATAAATTGCTAATGTCATTTCCTTTATCATTTAATTTCTCTTTGTATAAAACATGTACATTGCTTATTTTCTAGTATTATTTGTTGACAAATTTTAAATGGCAGAATCAAAATGCATTTTTTCCTGTAATTATTTCACCTTTCATCAAAAATGTGCTTTCTACTATTATAGGCAGCTAAGTTAGATAGAAAATAATACACAGATAGAAAATAACACACATAATAATCAGAGAGGGACTGGGCTCTCAAGGAAGTCAATGAAAAATAAAGATGTTAAAATTGTGGCTGGAGGCACATCTGAAAAAGACTAGGCCTCAAGATAAGGATGCAATGGGCAGATCTACATCCCTTCCTGAGGGATAAGCAGTAACTTGGAATTATACTGTAATTAGCACAACCTGGTCCAGGAAGTCCAGCTAGGATTCAGTTGCCCAGGTGGGTGACCAGAGTACCTGGACTCATCCCCTTCCAAAAACGCCTTTGTTCTTTCCATGTACCCTTGCTATGTGACTCACTGCCCTACTAGATCAATAATACTAGCTAAGCAGTTATACTTGTAATCTTATAGGTTGATGATAGTTTTACCCATGCTGTACCCACATTGTGACTTACCTATATAAATTACCCCTGACAAAAGGCCTCAGTGACAACCCACGTTAGGGACCCCTCCTGTCTCTCAGGAGCTATTTCTTAATAAATCTTTCCTACTCTTAACCTCTGTTGTTCCTTGGATTCATTCTTTGATTTAGGGGGGACATGAACTCTGTGCATCTGACATTTAGCCAGTTGGGGGTTATATTTTCTCCTATATCATACCTACTATGTACAAATTTAGCTAGTGCTTCAGCAACATATAATAAGAGATCGATCATCTTAGTCAAAAGCATAAAGTCAACTTGGGGAGATATTACATAAGGACAGAGTTTTTTCAAAACAACTTAAGAACAAGTGTATATAAAAATGTAATGTGGGTCTTCCACAACTTACAAAGGAATTGTTCTGAAGTTCACTTTCAAGTTTCCATAGCTGTTTGGAATGTTTTAAGACTTTTCTATTAAAATATGCTGTAAAGCAAGGTTATATTCTCTAGCCAGTTCACAATGTCTTCATTCATGGAAAATTTCACTGGATAACAATGTTATAGAGAGAAGAAATGGAAGTAACATTCTTTATAAGGTTATAAGTGCTTTCACACAAGTAATCTTATTTAGTTTTAATAATTCTGCAACGTAGATTATTATGTCTTCCTTTAAGGTAAAGATACTGAGTCTGATGAAGGTTAAGTAACCAGCCCAAGGTAATAGCTTGTAACTGATAGAAAAGAGATTGAAACTTGCCTGAGAAGCCACGACTCCACTCCTACAGAACACATCTTCTCTTTAAAACAGCATTTATAAGGGCAACTTTTCCACCCATGCCAAATAAGAGTACGTTTCGTAACTGCATACAGATCCTGCAGCATGGAGACAATGCCTTTTCATCTTTTTATCTCCAGCACGATGTCAGATATAGAATAGGTACCCAATGAAATTAACAAATTAACAGAAAATGAGTTCCTCAAAGGTAGGGCTCAGAGAGAGAGAGAGAGAGAGAGAGAGTGTGTGTGTGTGTGTGTTTTGAACACAAATACATAATCTACCCATCAGTAAATTTTTTTTAGAACTTCATTCCACTTAAAGATCTCTCATTCTGCTATTTCTAAATATGTGATCCTGACCACTTCTATACTCATTACTTAAAACCCCGTGTCTTTCAAACTTTCTATTCCATCCTCCTTCTTTTCCTTCAGTACTGAAATCCAGGGGGAATAAATCCATATTTATATCTTTTATGCTCCCCATCAGGACAGATATGAATTGAGCCTAGGATACTTTACCCAAAAAGCTCTTGGATCTCAGAGTTTGAAAAAGCTGCACTGCCCCTTGGGGAAAAATTATCCAAACTAATATCAATGAAGTGGATGTATCCTGTCCAGAGGAAATGTAAATGAAATTTAGTGCATCAACTTTCTGAAACTATACTTCTAAAGCAAATTAAGAAGCTCACATCAAGTTGTCTAAAAGGAATGTTGGCTGACACTTGCAAATGAGTCTTCTGTGGAGAAGTAGCTCTGACTCTTCAGCTTATCATTTCAAATAGTATTAGAGATGAATATTCAGATCTCACATCAATTTTTAATGTTATAGAATCTCAAATGCTTAAAAACTAGGTTTTACTTCATAATCTGTCATCCTCTCTACATTCTTTCAGGATACATTAATTTTTTAATAAGTTCTTTTAACTTAGCTTCTAAGATACATTTTTAACCACTACAAGTTCAAAAATGATGTGCAAAGCCCCTAATTTAATTGATCTTATATAAAGAACCCTTGTTAATCATAAAATTGTGACTATCCTTAGACAAAAATATAGAATAGAAATATAGGTTCTGGTTTTCTCACATTAAAGTTTCTTGAAAAAAACCGAATCACTTTCTTAAGCTCACAGACAAGTATATTTAATATTCTATACCAATCATGTTCATTGCTTCCAAAATTTTCCTGAATATTATTAATGGCAAATGTTAAGCTACTAAATATTCTGTAATATTGATAAGGAGTCGCTGAAGTCATGGCTCAGTGATTTCAGCACATACACTTGGTAAAACAGGAGAACCAGCAGTACTTTCAAGAAAGAACAACAACAAAAATCTTCATTCCTTTCAGCACAATTGACTCACAGCAATGAAAAAGAGATACTTGTTTTTAAAACATACTTTATATTCATATTTAAATGCCTAATTAGTCCTAATAATTAAACGCAACCACTAACCACTGTCTTTGCAAGATCTCTTTTTTATTTCCATTAACTCTGGAATTCAATGGAAATCATTGTGTCATTTATGGCTAGGGTAATACATGCTTATTGGTCAATAAGCTCTGAACCTTAACAGACAGTTAACTAATTCGGTTCAAAATAAGACCAATAGTTCTAATGGCTTCTAATTTCACTGCGAGAGTCCACCCTTATGAACTATGGATGGTTTTCATGAGCTCTTCCTACAGCAGAGAACAGCAATTTAAATGTAAAAAACATGCATTTGATATTCACATCCTTACACTGGTTTCATTTGTCAGGGAGAACACAGATCACAAGAGGTTCATCCTTGAGAAATATTTAAGTACAATGAGCAGAGCCAATACAAACAAAAATAAAACAAATTTAAATCACAAGAGCCAATTTGGTCTATTTGAAAATCTTTAGCTTTTCTTTTGCTTATTTCAGACAATATGAATAATTTTTTTAAACCGGACAAGAACAACATCTGTAAATACACCTTGTAATAAACACAAAAAGGGAGGCATAGAAACTTGATCTCTTCCTCCTGCCTCACTCATCCTCCCTGGGGAGTGAAGGTCTCTTGATTTCAACACAAATAGATATAACTCAGTATGCAGAGATCAGTATACTTGACCTCACAATAGTGTGGAGACATCAGCATCTATTCAAAACCTGATCCTTTCAGCTGTCTGGCTCACATTATAACAAGCAAGTAAAGCATTTCAAGTGATGAGGTAAGAATGTCCCTTTGACCTATGATGCCAGAAGGTGACATCCACATGAAAATGAGCAACGTTAAGCTCATTGTTCTGCTAATATTCAAGTTGACCTGATCACTTTGCGTCTCTAACCACACACCAGAAGCAACTACACCTACTGACAAGAATATCGGTTAAACATTTGGGTTCCTCATTTCAATTTTAAAAGCATTTTGCATGCTAAATTTAAAAACCTGCAATAGTTCAACATTTACTTTGTTAATTACAGTAAACTCAGTTGAAGCAAAGTTCCCTGACATAATTTTGTACTAAACTGTTGACAAACTGAAGAAAAATAAATCACTGTATTTACTAATAAATAGTTCATCAAAATCACATTTCCTACAGACATTAGGACTGATCCTCCAGGTGGCAGTGGACAAGGAGTAAGGAAATTGTGGGCTCTTGCTAGCCTTGGTCCTGACCAGTTCTGTGAACTCTAATTACTACCCTCCTCTGGGCCTTAGTTCCCTCATTTCTAAAGTGAGGAGTTAGGTTAAGTGACCTCTTAAAGTTTTTTACGGCTATAATTCTGAAATCCTATTTTATGAAACGTAACCTTCTTTGCCTTTAATTATTTACAGAGTGGCAAACTGCTGAGGCATCTCAAACTTCTCTCTAATATCTCCAAATTCACTGTCATTTGTATCCGATTCACCCTCATTTGGAGTCTTGTGATTACCACACTTGGCTTCATTTCAATGTCGACTTATCTCTTTTGCAAACGTCTTTTTCCTGAAAAGAAAATATAACATACAAGTCTTGGATAAGAAATCTGCCTCCACAATCCCCCAAAGCAGGGCAAGCTTTTCCTTTTAACAAAAACATGTGCTATTGGCAAGAAGGGTGTGAGCCAGTCTATTTCTTTCCATGTGTTAATGACTCACCTATGCCAAGTGGAACTCTTTCCTTAATTCCAGACCACCATACACCATTTTCTGATGATGTAAAATGACAAAGTACTAATTAGAAGGAACCTAATCTGAGTCACAATTCTCATTAATTAGAAGCTACTACAGTAATTATTAACAAGTCACATTATGCTAGACCAAAGAAAATGTCAAAATTGATTTATGCATACAGGAGCCTTTAATAAATAGGGTCTACAATTAAAGTTCTTTATAAAATGACCAAAGTAGAGAAAATAACATTTGGTAGGGTTAATGAATACTGTAAAAAATCACATTTTTATTGTTCAGATGCCTTTTCCCAGTATTAAATATACCTTAAAATATTGAATTAAATTAGATGACTCAAAGAGAACTCTCCAAAGGGTACAGCCCACAGCATTTTTGAGAAGACTAAAACAATCCCAAAGATGACTAATACCCTGAGGATCCTAAGACGCTCTATCACAAAGGTCAAAAGGGTTCTGCCTTTGATCCAAGTTCAACTGGCTAATTAAGATGAATTGCAGATAAATGCAAACAGGAACTGTGGGCATTTGGAGACCAATATATTAAAACAATAGAAGGGAGGAAAACTGCTCAATTAATCTAACAGACTCCCTGACCATTTCCTTACAGATTTTTGCAATTTTGAACTAGCTCGGTTGTATCACAAAGTAATTTTAACTTTAGTAAATTTTGATATGCATTTTTATTCTGAATATAGTTTAAATGTGTAATCAAAAGTTATCTAGCCAGGAGTGGTGGTGCACACCTGTGATCCCAGCTACTTGGGAAGCTGAGGCAGGAGGATCTCAAGTTAGAGGCCAGCCTGGGCAACTTAGCAAGAGCCTGTCTAAAAATAAAATAAGTTAAAAGAACTGGGAACATAGTTTAACACTCCCTGAGTTCAATTTCCAATACAGTACCAGCAAAAAAAAAAAAAAAAAGTTACATATCTTTTGCTTTATAAACACTAACAGTATCTTGTGCAGTATCTTGTGTGTTAAATTTCCTAATTGCTACATGTGGTGTTGGTTAGAAAACTATTCTCAGTGTATGAAATACAAAAGGTAAAATTACTTACAAATTATTTTTTACAGTTAAGTTTAAGAATTGGCCTGCTAAACACTAAGGCTAATATATTTCTCAATTTAAAGGTAGAATAATTTAAAAATGTTTCTTTCAGCCAGGTGTGGTGGCGCACACCTGCAATCCTAGCACTCAGGAGCCTGAGGCAGAAGGATCGCGGAGAGTTCAAGGCCATAGTGAGTTCAAGGGCAGTCTGCACTACAAAGCTAGACCTTGTCTCAAAAAAACAAAAATATGTTTCTTTCACAGAGATGTAAACCACATTTTATCTTAAAATTTATATTGCTCTAGCTATTTCTAGTTAATTCTAGAATTTAGGAAAAATATAAAATACAACAAAAAATGAAATAAATTCGTCCTTTAATCTTACCACTCATAGACAATCACTTTCATTTTTGTTTATAAGTTGCCAATGTTTTTCATTCAGACATATTATCTTACAAAACTTGCAATTCCTCGAACCTTTTCTTTTGACTTAAATTAGTTTAGTCATTTACTCATAATCTTCAGAGATAAAAGTGGGCAAAGGGCTCGGGATTTAGCTCAGTGATTAGAGTGCTTGCCTTGCAAGCACAAGGCCCTGAGTTCGATCCCCGGCACCACAAAAAAAAAAAAAAAAGTGGGCAAAATAAGATTTACTAGTCAGTTATGATTGTGTGTGTATATATGTATATATACACATATGTATGAACTGTGGGTTCACGTGATACACATAGAGTACATAAAATGCATATACATATGCATGTATGTGTTACCTTTCCCATGGCTCCCATTTCAGAGTTATACTAAGTTATCCATCCAGCATGTCTAACTTGTGTGATATGGATCACATTGTAACTACACAATGAGACTAACCAGATAAAAGAAACTAGATTAGTTTAAAGTATAAAATATTTGTCAAATAAATGTGAGAAATCAACATAAGAACACTCACACCTAGAGAAAAGTTTTTATAGACCTACAAGAATAAATTATAAACATCTGTCCTTCACATCAGCCTCTGCTACTAGAGAACCAAGCAATTCACACACACACACATACATACACACACACACACATACACACACAAGTGAGACAAAAAGAAATATTTTCACTATGACAACTTCTGGTTAACGACCAGAGGGAATACACACACACAATGAAAAGTACAATAGCTTATGGATGACATAAACAAGACTTATAAATTTACGTAACAACTACCTCCAAAAATATATAATCCACAAAAGTATTTAATTTTACCTAATTTTTTTCCAGTGCTGTGGATCAAACCCAGGGCTTCACATGTGCTAAGCAAGCACTTTACCATGGTGCTATACTCCCCTATTTAATTTAAAATAAAATAAAATATGATAGAGATTAGAGAGAAAACCCTGGATACAAAAATCAGATATATATTTCAAAGCTTCTGACCAAAAGGGCTGGTATTATCCTCTAATACAGGAATTCCAAAGGCTTAGTTTTATGGAACACAGGTAAGTCCTTCTTGTGAGATCTGTAAGATGTGGCACTGGAGATGAATATACTCTAATTTGGAACATGTGCGCACATCTATAAACAGCTATTGGAATGTGTTCTGCTCGCACCAACATTTTCACTGAGTTATATATTCTGCCCGCCTGATACAGCTGCTCTTATAGCTTTCAAGTGCAAGAATAAAACTAGCTTCCACCTATTTAAAAAATTACACGAATAGTAAAGACTTGGATTAACCCAGTATTCCGGTATTTTTAATTTCCTTGGGGTGCTTAGAGAAAAAAACAAAGAAAAGGTATCTTTAGTCAACATTTATATACATGCTATTGTTTATAAATGAAGATAACCACATATGTATACATCCACTGTTATGCTTTGGCAATAGTATAAATTCAGTAAAAACAAATAGCATTTACTATTTTAAAATAGCCTCATTCTACTTGTCACTTGGCATCTGGCCTATGCCTTTAACAGATCATGCTAACCACATATATACCAACCCTATGATCACTAGTCTAGCAATGTGGCATGGTGTCTTGCAACACAACTCAGAAATTAGGTCATATTCAAAACAAAACAAGTGCTTTCTATCTGTGTCTTGAACAAGAGTCACTAAACAAAGAGGAATAATGAAATATATATTCCCTAAAGCATTATTACCTTTGTTTTTCCCCTTTATGCTGCTGGGGATAGAAACCAAGGTCTCAAGTATACTAAGCAAGTCCTCTATCACTGAGTTATAATCCAGCTTTAAAATAATCTAAACTCTAAATTCCTTCAGCTTTCTTTCCTGATCAAAGAATCTGCTATTGGACTGGGATGTAGCTCAGTGGTAGAGTACTTGCCTAGCATGTGTGATCAATCCCCAGTACCATTAAAAAGAAAGAATCTGATATTAAGATCTTTGGTGAATATGTTTAAGAACTAAGACAGGAAAAATTCCTTCTTGTTAATATTGAACCATGACAATACTAGCCAAACTCAAGAATCTGAAAGCATTACAGAAATGGTAGAAATGGTTTCCTGACCTGGAAAGCCTGGAAATATAATTGAAAATAATAGATGTATTTTTTCTGATTGGTATCATCAGAGGTAAGAATTGTTAGAAATAATAACCACATAGGCATTCCATTTATGCCCAAATCCCAGTTACTGTACAATCATCCTTATTCTATAATACGAACCAAGATAGAGTACCCCATCAGGTTAGAGAAGTTTTCCCCAGGGATAGGAAAATGAAGTCTCCTTAACCTTAATGAGGAGGAAAGGAAAGGTTTTCTCTCCTTTCATCTCCAAAGGAGCTCCTAAGGGTCTGTTGTGCTGTGAAACCAGTGGTTGAATCATTCTTTGATGAAAAAAGAGTGGAAAAGGAAGAAGAAATGAGGGGACTAGCAAGGGGAGACTTTTATACATCAGATATTTTACGTACATTAATGCCCCCACCCACCCTGAAACGTAAGAATGACTAATCCACTTTTTTCAGCGAGGGAGTGGAGCTTGCCCTACGGTACATCCCACACACATTTCTGAAGCGACTCAGATCTGACTTCAAAGCCACTGCTCTCGCCACTGTAGCATGTCACCTCTCTGCCTGAAGTTTTATTCCACATGGTTTAGTCATAATACCTTTCTGTATCAAAATAAATAACTTTAACCAGCTGGTCTTAATATCACAGGAACTAAAATTAAAAAGAAAACTTACAACAGGCACAAATATTTGGAACCACAAAGGAATATGTCATACTACAGCCAATAAAGTTCTAGTTAATAGAACTTCCAAAGCTAGACCCCCAAAATAAAATTTCAGAGGAAAGAAAAAAATAACTGCTGCCAAAATGCTAATAATCATCCCCTAAAACTCCTTGCACAGTACAGGGAACTATCAAACCCTCAAGCCCCAAACCATCTCCTTCCCAAGCCCTCCTGTTCCCCCACTTCCATTTTTGTAGTAGGAGTGCAGGCGGCTGGGCAGCTGAGGTACCTATACTGGCCTTTTATGGATCTAGTTGCCTGTGCTTGCTCACGTAGCCCACGGGCAAAGTAACTTTTGAGTGTTTGGCAAAGAAACTCATGTTCTGTTGTTTTTATTTTTAAGAGAAAACATCATCACAAAAACATTAATGCTCTTGTTACAAAAACAAGAAATTTTTCTTATGAGGCTCAGTCTCCTTTTCAAAGACTTTTATTGCATAGAAATCAGAACTTAAAACCCAGAAAGGCATATGAGATTGGGTTTTGCAAAAACAACAAAAGAATCATAAAACTACAGGGCTTGAAGAGCTCTTGAACAGTTACATAGTCCATTCTCTTCATTTCAAACAAAACCATATTAAAGTATTTCAAATAAATGGGAATTCGGTCAACATTAAAACCTTCTCTGAGAAAAAAGGTAGTGCTCAGAGGAAAGAAATTATTTTTTATACCTAACATCAGTCACTCGTCCTGCCTTTCAAACCTCTAAATTCTTATTCAATCATCGAGGTAGAAGTTGGTGGTAGGAGATGGCTTGTGTGGAAGAAACAGAAATAAATATCAAATGTCAGATACCATCCTGGATGCTTTTTCACATATGACATCATTTAATTTCTACAACCACTTGTAAAACAAGCATAATTAGCCCATTTACTGAATAGAAATTGAGGTTAGGAATGGTAAACAAATTGCCCAAGGCTATCAGGTAAGAGGCAGCAGTTTTGGGGCATAAGCTCCTCACATGTTGGCTTATGTTCATCATTCTTTGTACAAGACATCCCCAAGCTTATCAAAATGGAGTACTAAAGTTTAGCACTACTTTCACTCGATGTAGACTGGATCACGGACTGCAACCTGAGTACGTAGAGATGAAGACATATGCTAGCCAAAAGCCAGGCTAAAAATTATGAAAGAGAACAGCCATTATACTCTAATACATTAGAAATAACCACAAAACTCATAGATGTGGTCTAAAAGTAGGAGATGCAGCTCCAGCTATTGCCTACATGCACGGCGGCACTCAAGTCCTTTTCTCACACAGTTGGTCCTTGAAAGGTTCGATGTGGCTGAAGGGCTGAGGACAGAGCTGCTACTCAGGACTCACTGGGGTTCTAGGTGCAGGCCTACACAGGAATCCACAGGCTAACTGTAAGGAACCTGTCAAGACCAGGAGTTTTTCCAAGGTAAGCTCAGTATGTGAGAAACTGAGCCCAAGATAATGCACATATATTTTCTAAAGTTTTAAAATTAGCTTTCAGATGAGAGGAGGCAAGGCTTCCCTGCAGTCTGGTTAAACCAGATCTGCTTTCCCACCTTTGAAACAGGACAGGAAAGACCTCCACAGGCTACAGATACACCTAATTATTTGGGGACCAACTTCCAAACGTGCAGAGCTTTCATTCATGACCAAATGCTACTTAAGAGTTATAGACTACCACTAACCAATCGATGGCTTCTGATCCCATACTCCCTGCTCAAAGTGAACTCAGAGAAACGAAATATCAGGCTCTTTAAACGTGCCAAGTGGAAACAAAGTGAAATGCTGAAGGAGAAGAGACAGTTTAGTGTTCCTCTCTAGTATAAAATCACTGATGTTCACTCTTGAAAGAATCATCCCAGTCCTTTCCTGTTTGACATTTCCTTCCTAGCTCAAGCTAAAGTGGGTCCTGTGCATAATCACTGATGAACTAAATGCCCACAAGACCACCTCAAGTGACACACACAGTGCCCTGACACACACAAAAAAAATCAATAACCTGCTGTTCTATGTCACATGGAAATCCTTACTGCTGTCATCTGACAGGAGGAGGAGGCTTGGGGGTTGCAAGAGAAACAATTAGAGCCTTGGGAAAAGCAGAGTGAAAAGTAATGAAACCTCCCCAAGTTCAGCAGTTATACACACACACACACACACACTCCCCAAATGAAATGAAAAGGCCATGTAGCCAGAGGTCATATTTTTCCAGCCTGCTAAATTAAAATGACTCAAAACCTCTGTAATTACATGGAAACAGACGAAATTGTTATCTTAACTAAATTGTAAAAGCACTTTAAATGTCATAAGTTTTGATGCAATTTAATATTTTGAATGGACATTGCTCAGTATAGTCACTGATTTTCTACCAAGCAGATGGGGAAATAATACATGTCGATTACTAAGACTGAACAAACGCCCATCCATCTGCCTGAGCAGGACAAAAGAACAGTGCAGAGAAAGCAAAGAGCAAATCTTCTCTGGTTGGAGGTACAGAAAAGAGCCCAGAAAAGAGCCCAGAGGTTTGAATGCCTCAGATCTACAACTCATTCTGTTACCTTAAGCAAGTCACCACTTCTGTGGGCCTCAGTTTCCTCTTCTGTGAAACAGAAATAATTCCTGCTTTCTCTGTGTCACTATATACTGTGAAGATACAGTGTAAATAGTCGCATACAAATGTAAGCAATTATTATAATCTATGTCATTATGTATTGTAGCAAAATATGAAAATAAATCATTCATTACCACAACCCCGCCCAAAATTTGAATTCACTTTATACTAACGAATTGGTAAAATTAAAAATGAACAACATAATCTCAGTGCCTTACTATTAATGCCCCAGAATGCCCAACATATCTAAAAAATTAATTCAACATTTTGTTACAGTGAAGATGAGACAGTATTATCATCTTCACATGTAAAATCGGCACACTCATCCAATACAAACCTAGAAGGCTGAAAGAGTAAACATACCTCTTTCTACATCTAACTCATTAGTTGGGAATGACATAAGCACTGGAAGGAGACAGGTCCATTATCTCTTACCTTTCTTTGTCCCTTCCCTCACATACTGTGTATAAAAGAATAACTGAAGAAGGTTATACACACAGCACTGAAGTAGCAAGGTTAAAAAATAACTGCATTTCAGATAGAGTACATTTTTCTCACAGCTATATTGACTTATTTGCCATTTTATATTCTACGCATCTACCAGGTTCACTAGCATTTTAGGACCATAATGTATTGCGTGTATGAATTAATATTGCATGAAAATCTGGATCTCTAGTCTTCTTAGTTTCTAGCCTTTTTCAAGGACTAATAATATTCAGTTAATCACCAAAAAAGTATTTTCTGGTTTAATACGCTTCATTCAAATTCTAAAAATTGGCTTTGGGGTTAATCACAAGAATGGAAAGTTTCAGATTTATGGAATATTTTTTGAGGCCTGGATTAGATGAAAGTAAAAGGTACAGAACACAAATGAGACTGTATTTCTATAACCAGATTGTTTTGTAATCATAAGCTCCATCACACTGCTAAAGTGGTGCATGGTGTACACACATGTTTAAGGGTCCCTGAGTTTGTGGACAGCACCCACAACAGTGTAATCAGAATCAGAGGGCAGGAGTGGAATACACCAATAGTAGACAAACAAAAACTGCTTCAAGAAATATTTAGGAGACCCCTTTGCTTGACTTTAGATCTTAAAGTGCTACTTTGGGCACACACAGGAAACCCACTCAGTTCTTTCTACAATAAACACGGTTTGAAAATCTCTGTGACATCGTTAAGCATTTCTCACAGCAGCCAAGAAAGGACTGGCCACACCACACATAAGGAGCATCTCTTATCAACTATGCTGCTCAAACAAAAGAACTCACTCTTACAGCAGATCTCAGTTTTACATATAGAAAAAGGGCCTTTAAGTCCTCCCAAAAAGAAAATAGTGGGGCTGGGGATTTAGCTCAGTGGTTAGAGTGCTTGCCTACCAAGCACAAGACCCCGAGTTCGATCCCCAGCACTAAAACAAAACAAAACAAAACAAAAAAAAAACAAGAAAATAGTATGAGGGGGACAAAGGAGAATATCACATCTTAATATAGTCTTTGCCGTTTCAGCATGGGCTCACTTGATCTTAGGAATCCCACATATGCTTTGAGAGGTGAAAAGCCTTTGTGAATAATTGAAGACAAAATAATGAAACCCTAGAATGTCAGAGACATAATACAGTTTTGTAGGATTCATCATGGAGCTTTTAAATTCCCAAATACTACATGCTGAATAATTTATTCCTGTGTCAATATGGGGCCAGCAGATGTTCATTCAGAGCCAATATTAACCCTCCTGAAGCTGAAGAGCAGGAAAATAGACTCTGCCTGAGATGGGAGAAAGCACTTAGTTTAAGTGAGATTATCTTGGTGTTTACGAGAAAATTAAAGTAGCTTTGGAAACTAAGAAAAGCATACTACTTAGTCCACGATCTTTTATCAGAGTCTGCTTACAAAGAAAAGGAAGTGAGTTCCATGAAAATACACAAAGCGTTGATACAGGGGAGCCGATAACACTGCTCTTTCCTTTCAGAAGGTCCCTGGGGGCTTTCACTGATTCTGTCTAAGAATATCTTTTAGTGGCTTATTGATATTTACCTCCCTCTTTGGATCACTCATTCCTGGTACAGTTTTAAACTCTCTACTGTATTTTAGTGTCTGGATATTTTTCCCTCTATGATCTACCCTCAGTTTACTTTAAGGAACACTGGCTGTATTGTTCATTTAAAAAGAAAACAAGGCAGAAGAAAATTGCAAAACTAAGCAAGAATAGGGTTTCATAGCTGGTTAATAAAACTTCAAAAACTGAAAACCAGTACCTTAGATCTCATTCATTTATTCTCTCATTCAACAGCTAGTTACTAAGGAGCAACTATTTATAAAGTATTATTCTATAGCTAGAAAAAAAAGGAGCTGTTCAATCAAAGACTAAAGACTTATTAGACAGGGACACACGCAGGTATACAAGGTATGATCAAACTATATGGTGAATATTTAAATTTTAAAAGATTATTAAAAGAACAATTGCCATTGATCCTCCTCAAAATACTGCCCCTCACTTTGAACACACTTATTTTTCCATTTTCTGAAGCAGTTCTGGAAGTCCTCTTTCAGAAGTGTCTTTACCAGGTACGATAAAAAGAAAAAAATACAATGGATGCTGCTGCTGAGTGCCATTCAACAGAAAAGCAGGCACACACAAACTTTACGGTATAGCCTTACCTATCTTATTCACCAAGTCTGTCACCATGCAACTTCTGGCTCTTCCCCAAAGTCTAAAGGACCATGAAAGGGAAAGTTTTGAACTGATTCAGGACATGAAGGTATCCATGACAGCATAACTAAAGATACTGACAAAAGAGGACTTCCAGAACTACTCCGGAAAGTAGCAAGAACAATGGGATGTGGAGTGAGGGGGAGTATTCTGAGGGGGATCAATGACAATGTATACATGTTTTATTGTAATACATTAAAAAAAAAAAAGGTTTAAACATTCACCGTATTTTTCGATCATATTTCACATGTACAATCTGATGGACTGAGCTGCTATGGAAAGACAAATCTATCTCAAAACAAAGAATGGATAGAACAAATGAAATTTCAGGCTATATGTCCTAGCTCATTTACATGTAAGGGAAATCACTTTGTTTTTGCATCTGTACCACAAGAGTTAGATGTAATTCAACAAACTCAAAAAACAAAACAAAACAAAAAAACCCAAACTTTAAGCCTGGCATGGTGGTACACCCCTAGAAGACTGCTTGGGCAACTTAGGGAGATCCTACCTAAAAATAATAAAAATGAAAAGACTGGCAATGTAGCTAATAGTAAAAGCCCTGAGTTCAATCTCTAGTAATGCAAAATATAAATAAACAACAACAAAAATAAAATAAAATAAAATATTGAAGAAAGAGTTGGGGTATGGCTCAGAGGCAGAGTACTTGCTTAGCATGCACAAGACTCTGGGATTCATCCCCAGCACAACACACAGCAAAGTAACTGGGTGCAGAAGCACCCATTTATAGTCCCAGCTACTCAGGAGACTGAGGTGAGAGGATTATTTGAGCCCAGAAGTTTGAGTCTGGCCTGGGGAACAAAATTATTTTAATCCTGTCAAACGCTGAAGAGGATGTGGGAATTTAGCACAGTGGTTAGAGTGCTTGCCTACCAAGCACAAGGTCCTGAGTTCAATCCCTGGCACTGAAAAAAAAAAAAGTTGAAGAAATATGAAACACCCAGGCAGGCAGGTATGAAAAAGAACCAACTAGAATAAAAATTCTAGAAATAAGGAGGGGTCATCGTGGGGGAAGAGCCTCAACACGTGGCCCAAACAATACACAGCTGACAAACAGTGGCTGGGAAGACAACCCAAGTACAGAATAATGGAAACCAAATGTGAATCCCAAATGTAGGACAAACGAGGACATAAGAAAGTCCAGACAAGGAAAAAGAAGTCCAAACAAGGAAATTTGAATATAGTTCAAACTGCATCAAACAAGAGTTCAGAAGAAGCAAAGAGAAAAATAAGAAAGACATAATGGAAGAATTAGAACTCTAAGAGACCTTATTTTGCAAGTGAGAAAATCCCAGCCCAGAAATCATTTCCAATCACACAATTTGTTACAAGCAAAGCTGGGAGAATAGGAGCCACCAACTGCCATTCTTCCATTAGCAAACACCCACCCAAAAGAAGATCCTCATTTAAAAAACAAAACAAAACATTATCTTGAAATTTTTTCTTACTTTACAATTTGAGTACTATTTAAGTATGTCTGACATTAACAATTCTACAGTTCTAAATTAACATATTTTATTTTCATAACAACTCTATTATTATTTTCATTTGACAGAGAAGGAAACTGAGGCTCAGAGGAAAAGAAGTCTCCCAAAGTCAAACAGGTAGTGAACAGCTTAAATGAGCAGTGACTGGCAGAGCCAGGATTCAAACGAATGTTGTCTAATTCCAAAACATATACTTTTAATCATTCTAGAACAGTATCTCTATATTTGGACATTTTAGTATAGATTTAAAACTATAAGGCGTTCCTAAGAGTTACACACAAACACCATCAATGACCTCTCAGTACGGTCTCACTGTATACCTGGGGTATGAGTTTTTAAAGTATTAAAGTTCAGTTTAATATATTTTGTGTAACTTCAATATGTTGGCAACCAGACATAGCCGTAAGAATTTCATTTTTTGGACTACTCACGAATATTTTCAATCTTGTCCTTTTATTTAAATGAAGATATAAATTAAAAGCAGATAGAACAAAATTCCATCCTAAAATGTACATGAAATCTCAAGGGACCCTGAATATCCAAAACAATCTTGAAAAGATAAAAATTGGAAGACTCCTGCTTCCTGATTTTAAAACTTACTATAAAGCTACAGTAATCAAAACAGAGTCGTAATGGCACAAAGACAGACATACAGAACAATGGAATAGAACAGAAAGGCCAAAAATAAACCCTATACATGGTCAGTTAATTTTCAAACAGGATGCCAAGACCATGAAATGGAGAAAGGACTGTCTTTCCAACAAACAGTGCTGAAAAACTAGATGTTCACACATAAAAGAATGAAGCTGGACATTTATCTCACCCAAATGTAACATTCACTCAAAATGGTTCAAAGACCTAAATGTAAGACTAAACACAAAACCACTCCCCCCCCCCAAAAAAAATAAGGAAAAAGCTTCATGACCTTGGGTTTGGCAATGATTTCTTGGATATGACACCAAAAGCACAGGCAACGAGAAAAAAAAATAAATAAAACATCTGTGAATTTAAGGACACTTTAAAAAGAGTAAAAGTAATACACAGAATGGGACAAACTATTGTAAGTCATATATCTGATAAGGGACTTATTTCCAGAATATATTTTTAAAACCCTAATAATTTAACAACAGAAGAAAAAAACAACCCAATTAAAAATGGGCAAAGACTTGACAGACTCTTCTCTAAAGAAGATAAATAAATTACTATGTCACAGAAGTCCATATTGCCTGTCACTCCCCAAGAACATAGGAGACAATTTTGGTGGAAAGAAAAAGAAAAAAGATTTATTCAAAACTAGCTCCCAAGGAGGTAAAGAGGCCTTTGCCTCAATCGTTTTCTCACCTTGTTCAGGTGTGAAGGAGTCTTTTTGAGAGAGGGGGGGAGTGAGAGAGAGAATACAATGAGACAGCAGACGAGGAATTTTCCAGCTGTTTCAGCCCCAGCCATTCTGGGGTCCCTCTCTCACTTGTGGAAACAAAACAAGACCTTGCCCTCTCAAGCCACCACCTGCATATTCTCTTTAGATGGACCTGGTAGTTTTCTGACACAGGCATTACTTCTCTGTTCATTCATTTGAGCTTAGAAGAGAAGGAAATTTGGAGAAACACTATGTTTTTTTAAAAATCCAGTTTTTAAAGATCTATTTTACCTTCTTGGTTACAAAATGACAAACAAGCACAGAAAAGATGCTCAATTTCAGCAGCCATTAGGAAAATGTAAATCAGAACCACAATAACATACTGTACCACTGCACATCCATTAGGAAGGCTACTGTAAAAACCAAAAACATTGGTGGGGAGACAAGTGTTGGCAAGGATGAGGGGGAAACTAAAATCAAGCTGCACTACAGGTAGTAATGCAAACTGGTAGCAAACATAGTTTGCAAACTGTGGCAAACAATGTTGTGGCTCCTCAAAAACTGAAGCAGAAAAATACCACATGACCAATCATTCCACTTCTAGGTATATATTCCAAAAAACTAGAAGCAGGGAACCAAGCAGATACTTGTGCACCAATGTTTATAGCAGCATTATCCAAAATAGCCAACAGGTAGAAACTATTCTAGTGTCCAGCAACAAATGAGTGAGTAAACAAAATGTGATACATGCATACAATGAACTATATTATTCAGCCATAAAGAGGAATGAAATTCTGATACATGAAGCATGAGAACATTATGCTAAGTAAAATAAGCCAGACACAAAGGATGAGTGTTGTAGGATCTCACTTATATGAGGTACCTGAAACAGGCAAATTTATAGACAGGAAGTAAAATAGCAGTGAAGGGGCTAGAGAAGGGAAAAATGGAGAGATCCCTAAATAATCTCAAAATAATATGCAGTTGAAGAAAATCAAAATTATTGCTAATAGTTATTAAGCATTTATATGTGCTAGCCACTATTCTCACATAAACTCTAAGAGCACTAAGCTATGTAGGATTATTATCCTGACCTTACAAATAAGAAAAAGGTGATCCACAGGGATTAAAATCTACTTGCCCTTACTGAAACTAACACTATGGAGAAAATGATATTTAAAATATAATAAACTGAAGATAATTTCCTTACAAAAGTATTTTTTTCCCTTTTGGAAAAGGAAGCAACAGTCAATTCCACCTGGCATAATTAGGCCTACTTGATTTTGCACATAATTTTGTGACCACCTTCACTGCATCAAAATAGCTATATCTACACAATATTTAATTTAAAAACAAAAGAGGGGGCTAAGGATGTAATTTAGCAGTAAGATGCTTGCCCAATATGTACAAGGGCCCAGGTTCAATCCCCAGTACCACAAAAACAAGTAAGAAGAATGGGGAAGATACTAATAATTTGTCAAGCACCTAATCATGTTTCAGATATTGAACCAGGCATTTTGCGTATTTTACCTAATTTAATCTACTCTCAACAACTTTTGAGGTAGGGATTATTATTCTCATTTTACAGACTTAAAAAACCAAAAGTACAGTAATTCTAAATATGCCTATTCACTACTTTCACTACTTTCAAATTCTGATAAATAATTCTACTTAAGTGGGAGCCAATTAATTCCAGTTCCCTGGAGTCGAAGAATAATAGTCACTGCCAAAAGCTTCCCAGATACTGGAAGGAGTCAGTTGCAACAGCTGCCCCAGCACGCTGCATGGCTGAGTATTCAAAAACCCAACAGACCTCACACCCAAACACAGTGCTGGAGGGCACAAGATCACCCTGCTTTGCTGTGGACCCTAGAAGAATGGACTGTGTGGCCTTCTGCTTCAGCACCAGCCCAATGCAACTAAAAATCCAGCCAGTACACAGAGCCCTGACCCACACCAAAGGGGCTCACTCTGCCCTCCCCAATTTGGCTTCAAAGAAGAGAATCCAAGGCACCATCTGATGATTCAGGAAAATGGAAACTTTGGAACCTTATCTCAAAAGTGAACAGTAAAACCTACATTTTCAGTAAATATTTTGGAAATGATCGTATTTACCTCTTCCCTCTTGACTGCTTCATCTTATTAACACTTAAACATGCTCAGTACTCTTTAAAAAATAAAAATCTAAAAAAAAAATTCTAGCTCCTATTCCAGGTTCTACTTTCTTTCATACTCTTCGAGGCCAAACCTTTTATTGTTGTTCTACATTTTATTTTTTAAATAAATACATAAAATTAGTACCAGGGTTCAGTGTTCTAATTTGATTCCTATACACAATGGAACACTTTGTGTGTTTGCTGTCAGACTTCACCTTTTACTCACGCCATACACTGACTTCTCTGCACTTACCCTGACAGAATCCTTCATCAAGGTCATTATCATCTATGCCATGTGGGCCTTGATGGGACCTTGAGAAATCTTGAGCCAGGGCTGATAATTTATTTTCTAGAACAGCCAAATGATTTTTGGAATCCAGTGAAAACTGAACATGAGGGACCTCTCGCCTTAAAAAGTAGAAGAAAAAAAAAAGAACCTCTCCCCTCCTTTTCTGTGGTCTAAGTTTTTCTCAATGTGTTTTTCATTCCATTTGCTACTTCCTGTTGTGTAGAGTCTCACAGGCACGAAGGACACCGCCCATCCCTTGGTGCATAGAATACACACCACTCCTACTCGTTATGGCCATATGCTAGGCCTCCCGGGTGGAATGTGACACCAATCTGGACACAAGCAGGTGGTGTAGTCAGCTGAGATTCCGTAGCAGTGAAGTAGCAAGTGGCAAGAAGTTGGATCAAGCACATGCTCCATTGGCCTACCTGACTTCACTTGCAAAACACAAACTCAAAGACATAATTATTCAGAATTTTAAGACAGCAGCCACACAGCTTTACATGCCAAGCACAGGAGCTGGGGATGTAGCTCAGTGGTACAGTGCCTGCCCAGCATGCACAAAGCCCTGGGTTCAATCCCTGGTACTACAAAAAACAAACAAAAAGAAAGCATAGGATCCTCTCTTAAGTATGAGACCCATCCAGCTGCACCACTCTGTGTCCCAAGAACCAGCTTTCACTATGCCACATATAATCAAAATAACATCTGCATAAAACATCAGAGTCCACAAAATAATTCCTTTTTCATTTTAGTCCCATCATAAGCCCATAAAAACATGTGAATACGTGTCCCCATTTTACAGATGAAAAACTGACTCGGATATTGGGCATGGTGGTGCATGTCGGTAACACCAGCGCTTATGAGGCTGAGGCAGAAGGACTGTCATGAGTTCAAGCCCAGCTGGGCTATGTAGTGAGTTTGAGGCCAGACTGCAGTATACAGTGAGACCCTGTATCAAACAAACAAATAAAAAACTGACTCAAAAAAGTGAAACGCATCAACAAGTCATGGAAGAACAGGTTCTAAGTCCACATCTCCCCTCTTCAAGTCCAGGACTCTTCCCACAGCAATATACTTCCCAAGGAAAGGGCAGGTGAGAGGAGACAGTACAGTGACCAAGTGTCTATAGGAGACACTGCTTTAATCACCAGGAGGAAATTACTTCTATCAATTTTCTGTAAATTTATGTCAGAATTTTTGAAACTCAGTTTATTTACATTCCAAAATTCACAGTCATGTACCGACATGTAGCCTAAGAGAAAGAGTAACAGGTGAAAATTTAGATTTTTTTCTCCCAATCTACCTATTTAACAGACACTTTGACTGACCAATCTTGGACACTCCCAGTCACCAGGTATTAGTCACAAAGGACTGCAGGGCTAACAGGTGAGATCACACTACACCAGAACAGCATGAGAACTGATTCTTTGATTAAAGTGAGGAAAATTTCATCAGAATTCCAGACAGTAAAAATGGGTTTGAAAGTTCTTAGGTAGACATACCAAAACCAACAGGGAACTATTTTATTCAACATGTCTCTTCTTTACCTTTATTCCACGTACTTCATATAATTCGATCTTGCAAGATAGTGAGTGTTACTAACCTTCCTCATGTTAGCATAAAGAATCTCATTTTGAAAATTAAATTGTCAATTCATTTCAATTTCCCAGTTCAGTCAATCAAAATTCTCCCCTAAAAGCAAGAACGGAGTATTTTTTGGTTGAACTAATATGCATTTGTTACAACCACTTGCAGTGTCAACCCTTCACACTGGCTGATCACCCAGAAAATATCCAACGACAAAGAAATGCAAGTGCATGTTAGATCCAAATAGCACAATCTCTCAGCTCACTAGAGCAGAATCTCTCCCTAATGCACTGGTCACAGGCTATATTACTAGCTCTTTTTATCCTATCTCTAGGTAGAAAAGCCATAATTTAAACTGACGGCATTACTTGTCATGAAGTCTGTGGGTTTACAATTTCTAAATGTCAGTCTGAACTTCTGACTAGCTTCTTAGAGCACTGCTGTTTGTTTCTAAATGAGGCAACTTGTCAGCTCGGCATACATAAAAGCTGTTAATCAGCAATTTGTGGGGCAACACCAGCAGAATTGGCTGGTGTGCTAATAGCAGGCCAACAAAGCACCTCCAATTAGGGAAAGAAAGCCTTGTCCTGAGCCAATAATACCCTCATATATCATAAAGTTCATTCTTCTATCAGGAGCCGAAATATTTCATGTCAAGGAACTCCTTATTTTGAAGTAAACATTTTTTTTTCTGTTTTTTCATATTTAAAGATGTCTTTTTTATCTTTTATTTGTATTTACCAAGAACATGTATTGGTATATTGTATACATAGTGATCACGTTCATCATAGTTAATTTGTACCTGTACATGATATATCTTGGTTTCCCCCTCTTCATCCCCACCCCTCCCTTCCGCTCCCCCCTCTTCACTTCTCCTCCCCTCCCCAATTACAGAGGCTTTATTTACATTTTTCCTTTTCCCCTTTCTTTTCTTTTTCCTTTCCTTCTTTGCCCCCTCCTCCCTTTCTCATTCTCCTCCCTATTGATTATCTTTACATAGTATCTACTCTACTTTTTTTGTCCTTATTTATACTTAGGGTCTCTCATATCAGAGGAACAATTTGATATGTACTCATGTGTGTCTGATTTATTTCACTTAAGACTATGTTTTGTTTTGTTTTGTTTTGTTTTTGGTGCTGGGGATCGAACTAAGGGTTTTTCACTTGCTAAGCAAGCACTCTAACCACTGAGCTAAATCCCCAGCTCAAGAGTATGTTCTCAAGGTGCATCCATTTACCTATAAATATCTCAAGTTTATCCTTTTTTATGGCAGAGTAATACTCCATTGTATAGAAAAACCACATCTTCTTTAGCCATTCATTAGTTGTTGGTCATTTGGGTTATTTCCAAGACTTAGCTATTACAAACTGTGTTGCTATAAACATGGTTGTACATATTTCACTGTGGTACAACATTTTTAATTCTTCTGGGAAGACACCAAGCAGAGGAATAGCTGGGTCAAATGGAACCTCTAGTTGTTTTTTGAGGAATCTCCATACTGATTTCCACAATAGTTGGACCAGCCTACATTCCCACCAACAGTGGAAGAGGGTCTTCGACAAAGGAGCCAAATACTCTCACTGGAAGAAAGATGGCCTCTTTAATAAATGGTGCTGGAAAAATTGGCTTGCCACATGCTGAAAACTAAAACTAGATACATGTCTCTCACCATGCACTAAATTAAAATCGAAGTGGATCAGAGATCTAAACAGAAACACTAAATCTACTGAAGTAAACATTTGCATTCAGCCTGAGGCCCCCATGGTGCACTGACCAGAAGCAGGAGATTCAGGCAGCCAGTGCACAGGTACCATTGTGATTCCTGATTCTCCTGGCATGTGGCTTCATTCATTCCCAACGGGTCCTACTCTTTGCTCTGTCCTTATTTACTGTTCTGCTTTCTCCATTTTCTATGCAGCCTTCACATCTCCTGTCTTTAGCTCCCTAAGGAAAATGAGGATGGGATCTTAGGTGAGAAGTACCCTGGTTCCTCTACCTTCTTGTATGCCTATATAACAAAACTAATTCCTAAAATATAGTAATAAATTTAACAATCAGATTGTTTTGTTAATTAGAATATTCTACTATAAGGTTAAAAATAGTTGGGCACAATTTTTAACTATCAATAGTTTTAAGCCTATGGACTGAATTCTAGAATATGGATTGCAATGACTAAAATATAAAAATAAAAGAAAGAAGCCAGGCGTGGTGCCTGCAATTCCAGCACTTGGGAGGCTGAGGCAGGAGACCACCACAAGCTCGAGGCTAGCCTGGGCTACACAGTGAATTCAAGACCACCCTGAATCACATAGCAAGACCCTGTCTCAAAAAAGCAAAACAAAACAAAAAATAATAAAAGAAAGAAGTATAGGGCTGGGGATTTAGCTCAAGTGATAGAGCGCTTGCCTAGCACAAAGCCCTGAGTTTGATCCCCAGCACGAAAGAAAGAAAGAAAGAAAGAAAGAAAGAAAGAAAGAAAGAAAGAAAGAAGCATAAAAAGTTTGTTTGTTTTTTTAAAGAAAATGTCTTCCATTATCGCTAGTGGCTATCATAGCAGCCTTTTTCTGTGATGGTCTCACAAATCAGATCATAAATTTATCAGACAAATTAGTTTAGCGATAGGGTCAAAGAAAGCAGTCACTGTATCAGAATCCAATAGTCTGTTTTTACTCATATGAAACATATTTTACTGAAATTTTCAAAATGGGTGCTTCTGTATGTGCTTCAAAGTTGGTCTTTGTTTGTCTGTTTGTTTGTGCCTAAGACATCTGAGGGGAAAAGAAAAATCCTTTCTGTATCCAATGGCAATTGCCTGCTTGTCAAGTAACAAGTGCTAAGCATATGGGCAGATGCCAGGAAACAGAACCTGGCCCATGGTAAAGCCAAATTCTACCTACCAACCATCAAGCAGGTACACACTACTAACTAGAAAAGCTGTGTTTATAGACCACAATACACTACTCAGATGGGCACCATTCAATATAAAGGAAAATTCTGAGACACTGGCAAGGCTTACTAACATCAAGTTAGCCATACTTTATCTTTGTGATACCATGTGGCCCAAGGATGTGAGAGTAGCAGGCTCAGGGCAGAAAATGTGATCTGTGCTAAACCTTCCCTCTTTCCCTCCACTATTTGAGAGGAAATCAAGTCCCAGAACTCACTTTCCCAAGATGGCATGGTGCTAGCACAGTTAGTTCTAAAATGTCTGGTTCCTAATCCAAACATGTCACTCACTCCTCTCTCCCTCTCTTTACCCTCCCTGACTTCTTTATTACTTTGAAGTAGCCAATGTCTTTCTTCAAAAAAAAATCTTAACTAGAAGTGCAATATATAAAACAGATTTTAAAGGGCCTGATTAGATGCAAACTGAGAAAGAAAGTAAAGCACAGGAATCCTGACCACTTAACTGAGGCGGCATCCTCTTCTGGGATCCTGAGCAGAGCACTATGAACAGTACTGAGATCAGGAATTAGTATTTTCTAAAATATATGCTAAGGAGGCAGTAGCTTTTTAAAATGTTACTTTCTTTGTTTTGGTTTTCTTATTTGTTTTAAAACAAAGCTCAACATTCTCAAAGTTGGGTGCAAGAGTACCCTTCTTCCTGAAACATCAATATTCAGTCCAAACCACATAGGAATTAGTTTTCTTTCAATGTCATCAGTATAAATGAACAACTCTCGTGTGATTTATTTAGCTAGTATTCAAAATTAGGAAATAAGGCCATGAAATGATGGATAGTTATGAAATCTAACTGTCATTCTTAACAGCGTAGCTACCAGGCAAAAGGCGTATGAAGCTGAAAACGTAAAAGCAAGCTTTGGGAAATTGTGTGCAGCAGAAGACATACATGAGATTTCCACATGCAAACATAAGCTATCTATCTTATTCCCTTGGGTGACTCTTTTCATTAGTGCTAATGGGTTCAGGGTCTCTGTTTAGAGGCAGCTTCTGCCAACGCTTGAAGAACACAACTCTTGGTCTCTTGGGTGAACTTCATTCTTATAAACAAGAAAAAAAATGAAATTTATGTGTTGATATTAACACATGGACACATGCATATCTGTCTGTATTACTTATAATCACTTCTTTTAATTTGAATTTTTTGATCTATTAGAAAATATTTCCAAACCTTACTCAGTGATAATAATGCAGAAACAGAATCAAGATTAGATCCCATACACATTTCCAGTTAAATCTCTTTTCATCAGGAGTAGGAATAAAAAAGAAATTATGGTTTATAGCACTGAATGTCACTCACCATAGTGGCTTAAATAAATAACACAAAATATGGTACATGTCAATCAAATATTTATTAAACACCTATTTTGCACACAGCTAAGTGCTAAACATTATGTAAAATTGAATCCCAAAGGAAAGCATGTGCCCCAAGGGCAGCTGTTAGTTCAACTACTTCTTGCCTTCTTTACACGCATATATGCTGAAATACAATTTTCAACATACTTTCAATACTGTCTTCCACAATTTTTGCCTGTCGCTTACTAACTACATTTACTTGAGTAAAGAAAAGAGACCAAAAAAAAAAAAAGAAAGAAAGAAAAGAGACCAAATTTTAACCAAAAATCTTGTGGAGATGAAGAATGCATGGCAAATTATGAAGTCCTACCTAAGGTGTCTTACAACCCACAGGACTTCTTGGTCCAGAAGGTAAACCAAATTGAAACACAGTATATCTTCTTCCCAACAGCTTCTCTCTTAAAATACTCACCTCTTTTTATAAGTAATTAATTATGTTATTATTGAATGTTTGCAGTACTAATGTCCTCCTTCTCTCAATCACTACTCTAAATTTTTTCTTACTTAGTGGGTTCTAGTCACTAGGATACAAAGATAAATTAGCCATGATCCCTGTCCCTGTTTCCTTAGAGAACAGCCATTAAATACTACAGATATGCAGATAAGCACACATAAAAGTAGTGAGTACTCAACAGAGATCTGTCTACACAAAGGAGAGAGTGATTAATTTAGGCAATGGGAGGCTTCTCAGAAGTAATACTTGGATGGACTTAACAAAGGAGTTGATGCTTCACTGGGGAAAGAATATGCTAGGCAGAGGGAGGAGCTGGTGGAAAGGCACAGAGGCATGAAAGCCATGACACAGTCAAGGAACAGAGAGCCATTCCACACCACTAAAACAGGGAGGAGAGAAGATAAGTCATGATAGATCAGCAAGGAGAAGTTATGACTAGGCTAGGTTATTACGGGTCCTGTTCCTTTTGTTTTTACAGTGTTAAGTCACACAACAGAAAATCAGAAGGGCCCAGTCAGAAAACCCAGTGATTTCTGACAAAGCCACACAAACAAATGCAATGGAGAGAAAAACAGTCTTTTCAATAAAAGCTGCCAGAACAATTAGATATCCATATGCCTAATAATAGTAAGGAGAAAGAACAGGAGAAGGAGGAAAAAGATGAGGATAGAGAAAATGAAGAGTGTGAAGTCATACCTCATACCAAATTTTAAAAAAAATCAGACCTAAATATAAAAATCTGTAAACTACAAAACTTCTAGAAGAGAACACAGGAGAAAATCCTTCGATACATAAAGATTTCATACATATGACACCAAAAGCAAAACCCATAAAATAAGCAATTAGTAAATTAAACTTTATAAAAATTAACAACAATTAAAAAACAATAAGGAAGCTAAGGGTTGCAGTGCCTGCCTGTAATCCCAGCTACCTGGAAGGCTGAGTCAGGAAGATCACCAAGTTTGAGGCCAGCATGGGCAATTTAGTGAAATCTGATCTCCAAATAAAAATTAAAAGGACTGGGATGTACTCCAGTGGTAGAACTCCTGGCTAGCACGTGTGAGGCCCTGGATTCAGTCCCTAGGGTCACCAAACTGTGTGTGGGGTGGGAGGGAGTAGAGAAAACTAGAAAAAAAAGACAAGCCACGGACTGAAAGAAAATCTTTACAAAATGCATATCTGATAAAGGGCTTATATTCAAGGGTATAATGTTTCTCAGAATAAAACAATTTTAAAAAAACCAAAAAAGTCCTAGTAAAAGATTTAGATGCTATGGTGGACTTAGCGTGGTCAATTTGAGCAGGAATGCCCAGCTGAACTGAGTTATCGTAGTACTGGGCGTAGAAGATCCACCTTAAGGTTATTGCCAACACAGTACAAAGGGGAACAGAAGATGGGGGCCCGCTGTTTCCCAGGAGAAGCTCTGTTGCAGCTGGTTCTCCCAAAGGGAACTTGGCCATTCTTGTCACAGAGGAGCTCAGGACCTTGCTGTTATGGGGGATAGCTGCTGTTTGCTTTGGGTGAGCTCTAGTCTTCACCTCCGCTGCGAGCATCATATCCTGGTTCCAGCATAGATTACTTCAGCCTTTTAGTGCAGACATGTAAGTACATGGGACATTGCCGTGGGCTCCCAGCTGTTGATTGGATCTTTCAGATGTTCTGAACACTTCCTGCATTTGGCTTATGGGTGAATGTTGTAACTTGTAAATGTCCTGTATTAAATCTGCTCTCTTGCAAACCACTGACTCTAGAAAAGTAACTCACACGGATGCTTCACCAAAAAAGGTATATGGATAAATAAAGAAGCACATGAAAAGATGCTCAATATCATTACTCATTAGAAAAAATGAAAATTTAAACTATAATGCGATACCACTGCACACTTATCAAAATGACTAAAATTTTTAAAAGACTGACAATTTATACCAAGTATTGGCAAGGTGATACAGAAAATGAAAGTCTCACCAACTGTAAGTAAGGATGTAAAATATATATGAACATTTTTTAAAACAGTTTGACAAAAAAAAAAAAAACAGTTTGACCATTTCTAAAAATGTTAAACATAGGCTGGACATGGTGCTACATGCCTATATAATCTCAGCACTCTGGGAGGCTGACACAGGAGGAGCACAAGTTCAAGCTCAAAAACCCAATCTAGGCAATGGGCAACTTAGCAAGACATTGTTGCAAGAAGAGAGAGGGAGAGGAAGAGGGAGACAGACAGAGACAGAGACAGAGAGGAGGAAAGAAAGAAGAAAAGAAAGGACTTGAGATGCAGCTCAGCATGAAGGCCCTGCATTCAATCTCCAGTATCACTCACACACACACACACACACACAGAATTAATTATATACCTACTTACCATATAATTCAACCACTATGCTCTTAGGTATTTACCCATGAGAAAAGAACAATCTGTACAAAGACTCATATGCAAATACTTACAAGAGCCTTATTTGTAATAGCCAAAAACTGGAAACAACTCAAAAATCCATAAACAGGCAAATAGACACAGGATACATCGTGGCATATCTATAAAATGAAATGCTACTGCGAATAAAATGGAATGAAATACTGATACATAACGACATGATAATACTGATATATACTCAAGATAATTATGCTGTTTGACAGAAGCAGGGCACAAAAAGAGAACATGTATGATTCCATTTATATAGAAATCTAGAGAGTGCAAGCTAATTTACAGAGAAAGAAAGGAGATATTATTGTCAGGAAGGTACTGCAAGGAGGAACAGGTGGGAAGGACCAGCAAGGGCATAAGGAATCTTTTGGGAGTGTTGGGAGATGTTCACTGTCTTGATTGTGATGATGGTTTCACTGATGTACAGCTATGCCAAAACTTACCAAATTGTACACTTTAAATATGTGCAGCTTATTATATGTCAATTATATCTCAATAATGTAAAACACATGAAAATATTATATCAAAACATTAACAATCATTTCATTTCTACACTGATTTTATTCTTCTTTGCCAAAGAACTTACTATGTAAGAGAGGACAACAAAGACACTATGTGAGGTTTGCATCTTCAGGTGTGTTTCCATATTTGTGTTAAATTCATATGGTAGAGTGAATAAATTAGACAAAGATGGAATTCATGACGTGGTAGAGATTAAGCTTTTAGACACTATAAGGAATCTGTTATCTATAAAGCAGCTCTTTTGCATTGTTTTCCAAAAACCTTTTTTTCCATGACTACAAAAGCTTAATGACACAGTAGCTGCATTTAATTTTTTTTTTTACTGTAATAATGAAAGACTACAAAGAATGTTCAGTCCCATCATGGTAAGAGCATGCATCAATATTACTATGAAATCACATTTGAGTATCTACACTATAACATGTAACGACACTGTCTAGTAAGACGAATGTTTAAACTGATAGAACCATGAGTGGTACTGCAAGAATGTGCAAAAACACGTTAAAAGAGGGTGAAGACTTTAAAATATGTAACAACATTCATATCAAGATTTTATAAAAATACACAGACAAAATAAATCCCCTTCAATACTACTCACCTACATGCAGTGAAAAAAAGTATGTTCCAAAAAAAGAACTATTAAATAATATTAGAAGGGAAAAGATCCAACAGTCTAGAATAAGGTCTTGTCCTGGATTGAATGCACGCCTTTGAAGTTACTTCTCAAACTACAATGTTAAGTTGATGCACTTTAGATCTGAATCAACAACTAAAAGGGGTCTCTGGCTTTGCAAACAGTTACCGCTTAGAGTATCCACTGCTTTTTGTCTGTCCTAAACTACTCTTGTATAAACAAACAAAAGAAAACAAAAAAAACCCAACTTTTTGTGAAAGTTTTGATTTGAAAAATTAAAACTATAATTCTACAGTACTCTAGTATTTATAGTCTAGAGAACACAGTGACCTAGGACCAGAAATGAACCAAGGTGACTGGCATGATATCTGGCCCCGTTTCTCTTGGCATTGACTTATCAGGTAGCAGACCTTGAGTAGACAATGCACAGGAGATGGCCAAGGCTATAGAACTCTCTCATTTTATGCACAAGAAGAGCTATATTTAAATGTTTCTAAGTAAAATATACCATAAGTTGTTGATGTTTTGCTTGTTTTTTTTTTTTTTTTAACATGGAACTCTATCCCTCAGGGGATGGAGTCTCACAGCACAGTGTATGACTCTGACAGGTCACCAATAAAACTGAGTTTGTAAGCCTTTAGACAGGCAGTAGGTGATGGGGAGATCCAAGGTTGTATTATGAAGGGATGTGGACTGCAGACATCTTTGAGAAAACATCATACTCTGTGTGATCAGTTGTAACAAGTACTAAATTAGCTCAATAACAAATCATTAAAAAGAAAAGACTGGATGCTGAAATAGAAAGACTCTTTTTCATTCAGTCCATGTACTTCAGAGAACTGGTCATGTTTTAAAAATTAACTAGGAGGTTCTTCAAAGATTCATGCTTAATTTAAAATATCTTTCATCAGCTTTAAAAGAAATGTCAACACTACCTGCTAGCGCATCTCCTTTCCTTGACTGTAATAAAGATTTACAGAAGCAAACAAAATCTAGAGAACACACTGAATTTGGCTGTTGGCAATTACCTAGAAGTCCTTCTCCTAAAGGGATTCATAAGGCCCACTGAAAATTATTATCTGTAAAAGGCTTAAAGGATAAACGCTAAAACACACACACATAAGAATAGAGGGAATATACTGACATGAGATGAAATCACAGATATGCTCCATTTTACATTAAGGCTGAATTTGATCTGTAAATCAAAATGTACCTTTCTGTGCTGATCATGCTGTTTGCCCTCCTTACCCTCCACATCCAAACCCTACCTTATCAGCTCCCTCTGTGCCCAGGAGGCCCATTTTATGGACCACTGGACTCTCTGGCCTGCCATTGCCATCTTAGCCAAAAGGTGAAAAAATAAGAGAGGTATCGGAGCACTTATCCCATCTCTGCCACCACCCCTCAGCTCCCTTGCCACCTCACCATGATTATTTCAGTGGCTTCCTTCCTCTGAAGCTACAACTTCCATCACATAGCTTCTCTTCGACGATCTCTCTTGAGGTTTCAATGTCACTGTTTCCTCCTTTTGTCTAAGCCTGGGGGAGGTGGTACCCAGGGACACTAGTCTCAGATAGCTCATCATCCTTTGTCAGTTTCCTTAATGCTACTCAAACCTCTGTAAATAGCACCCTCACTATAGTCTCTTCAGTTGACTTAATGTATGTGGCATTTCTTTACAGTAAAATATACCTATTTTGAGGGATAAATGAACATTTTACATAAAGACTATTCTGTATATTGTCCAACCTCATAATCTCCATCTATCTGAACTCTCATTGGGATACTATTATGGTTTACATGAAAACTGGCTCGAAAGCCTCTTGTGTTTGGAAGATGATTGGACCATAGGTGTGCTATACTCATCAGTGGATGAATCCACTGATGAATTCAGTAGTTGGATGTGCTGGTTGGAGGTGGGTCATGGAGGGTAACCTGGAGAAGTACATTCTTTTCCCCAGCTTCTCCTTTCTCTCTCTGTTTCCTGGCTACCATGGATTCAGTACTTTTCCCTTACCATGGCCCTCTGCCATCCTGTTTTTGCCCTGGAGCCAGCTGACCTTGGACTTAAATAGTGAGCCAAAATAAATATCTCTTCCTTTAAGGTGCAAGTGTTGGGTATTTTGTTCCAGCAATGAAAAAGTTACTAAGACAGATTTCAGACTGAACATATACCAGTTTATTTACAACACTACAGTAATGATTATATATCTACCCAAAGCTTTCCTGAACAAAATTAAAAGTCTTCACTGAGAAGATAAATAAGCACTTCTGGTTTCTGAAAACTAAATAATAAAAAAAAATAATATGTAGTATTTTGAGACGTTAAATCCAAGGAACAGTCAGATTAGTCCTGTTATATGAGTACTCCATCTAATAAGTAGGAACATTTATAGAAGAAAAGTTGCAGATGCATGACGAACTCAGTTGTTAAGGGCCCTGTTCCTTTCACCCTGTATCCTCATCTCTTCTCCACCAAAACCAAAAGAAAGCACCACGATCTTTCCAAGATCTGTGGCATCACAATGTAGTTATTAATTATATTCTAGAGCAGTATCCAGAGCAGCAAAAAGCGAAGAGCACTCAACTGAGCTGCATAGGCCTCAGATTGCCCAGTGTTAGATACTACACAGGGATAATGATGGCTCAAAAAATGTGAGCTGTGTCAAATAGCAGCAAAAGCAAACTAAGTTGGAAGAAAAATTCTGCTATAATTAACTAATGAGTTCTAAAACAAATAAAAATGAATTTTGTTTAGATTACCTCCACCTCCATCAATTGAGAGATGATTATAATACACTTATCAATCTTCAAATGAAACCTAGAACATATCAAGTTCAGACCCATTTCACAAAAAAAAAAGTTTACATTTTGATTGGAAAATGATGCCATTAATTTGAATAGAAAAGCCGGTATTTGAGTTGTTTGCTTTTTTATTGTATGGACTAATGGGATTTACTGTGGTATTTCCATATATGTATACCTGATGAATTCATCATTAATCATATCCATCTATCTCTTCTATTTCTGCTCACCACACCTATCACATCCTTCTGTGTCTCTTGTAATTCCTCTTCTACTTTCAGGTTGATTTTTTTTCTCTTTTTTAGTTTCCACATATGAGAGACATCATGTGACATTTGTCTTTCTGTCCCTGGCTTATTTTGCTTAATATGACATCCCTCAGTTCCATCCATTTGCCTGCAGCTGAGAAGATTTCATGATTTCATTCTTCTTTATTGCTGACTACTTCTCTTCTTCTCTCTCTCTATCTATACATTTTTTTTCTAAACTATTCATCTGTGGATGGGCACCTACGCTGATTCCATATCTTAGCCATCATGAAATATGCTGCAGCACATATGGTTTGCAATGTACATTGTGCTGACTTCAATTCCTTCTGGTCCATATCCAGTAGTGGTAGAGCTGGATCATATGGTAGCTCTATTTTTACTTTTTTGAAGAACTTCCATAGTGTCTTTTATAGTGGATGTACTAATATACATTCCCACCAGCAGTGTATAAGGATTCCTTTTTCTCCACATCCTCCCCAGCATTTGTTAATTTTTGGTTTTTTGATAATAATCATTCTGACTGGGGTAAGATGATAGCTCACTGTAGTTTTGATTTAATTTCCCAATTGTTAATGATATTAAGCATTTTTTCATATATTTACTGACCATTTGTATTTCTTCTTCTGAGATGTGTCTGTTCAGATCATATTAAATGGATTATTGGAGTTTGAATTGCTGATTTTTTTGAGTTTTTTATATAGTCTGAATCTTAACTCTCTATTGGGTAAGTAGTAAATAAATATTTTCTCCCATTCTGTGGCTGTCTCTTCCCTTTGGTGATTGTTGCTTTTGCTGTGGAGAAGCTTTGGGTTTGACATAAATAATTTCATTTGCTAATTCTTGCTTTTCAGTGCTTTTGGATTCTAGCAAGAAAATCACTGTCTGTAACAACATCCTGAAGTGTTTTCCCCTATGTTTTTGTCTAGTAGTTTCAGAGTTTCAAGTCTTTCATTAAGGTGTTTGACCCATTTTTAGTAGATTTTTATAAAGGGTGAAGAATAGTGGTCAGGTTGCACTTTCCTCTCATCCAAGTATTAGCCAAGCCCGACCCTGCTTAGCTTCTAAGATGAGATGAGATCGAGCACATTCAGGGTGGTACGGCGATAAAGCAGTTTCAATTTTCTCCATGTTGGAATCCAGTTTCCCCAGCACCGCTTGTTAAAGTGGCAGTATGTTTTTGACAGTTTGGTTGAGAATCATTTGGTTGTAGATGCACAGGTTTATTTCTAAGTTGTCTATTATGCTGTATTGGTCTCTGTGTCTGCTTTTATGCCAATACCATGCTGGTTTTGTTACAACGGCTGTGCAGTGTGTCTTGAAATCAGATATTGTGAGATCTTCAGTTTTTCCCTTTTTACTTAAGCCTACTTAGCTATTCAGGGTTTTTGTGCTTCAATATGAATTTTAGGATATTTTTTCCAATGCAAAATAGGTGATATCTGAAATGCTCTTTAATGGTAAAAACATAAAATGCTATAGCTAAGGGGGACTTTGCAAACATCTAGTCAAATTCGTACTTTAGATGAAGAACTTAATGCCCAAGGTTTAAATAGTTACTTTAAGGAGTTAACTGATTGAATCTTATCAAAACTAAATCTTCAGGGCATGCAGAAGTATGGAAAAGAAGAAAAGGCAGAGGTACACAGAGAAAAAAGGAGAAACAGTGAGTGATAAAAGCACACAGATGGAGACAGAGACACACATAGACTAAGAAACAGAGAAACAGAACTAGCAAGGGTGGGGAGAGTTAGATAGTGAAGCAGCACTAGACAGCCTTGCTCTCTGATGCCGTCCAGCCCCAAAGCCTCAGCACTGCATGAGTTTGCTGGAAAGCAGAAGCTTGGGCCCACCTCCCCCTTCTGTTAGCAGAATCTACCCATAAGGATATCCCAGGTGATTCAGGTGAACTTTAAGTTTGAAAAGCACTGACACTACACCTAATTCAGGTCATTTTAACCTATATTAAACCAGTGCCAGTGTTTCTCCTAAATGCAAAATCACAAGATTCTAACACTTAGAAACCAGGATAAACTTTAACTTCGGGCCATGAAGCCCACAAGTTTTTACAGGTACAGGCTCACCACCCTTACTATCGGTCCCCCCACCACTGCCACATACAAACAGGGATTCACGTATAAGGAGTTAATAATATGACCATTTATTTCCATAGAAATTTTATCTCAAGAGTTCAAAAAGCATGAAAACCAAGATTGACAAATGAGATTTAATCGGGTAACTTTAAATTGATCGTCTGTTGTTGGAAAATTTCTGAGCTGCTGCTATAAAACAGCTAATTTCCTCTTTTAAAAACATCAAAATGTAGCACCCATGCCGTGGTGACACATGTATTTAAGATAGTCTGCATTTTA
Organism: Hystrix cristata; assembly: GCA_004026905.1. Lineage (NCBI taxonomy): Eukaryota > Metazoa > Chordata > Mammalia > Rodentia > Hystricidae > Hystrix > Hystrix cristata. The sequence continues at coordinate 116,704 of PVJO010003856.1, forward strand.
GATACAGGGTAAATATATAGTAATCTCACTACATGATGATTTTATTAAACAGCCAAGCACATAATTAGAGGATTTTCAGTGTAAAATTACTGCTGCTTTGAAACTCCAGCATTTCACTTGGCCACATGGAACTGTTTTCTTTCCCTACAGTCCCAGCCATGCTCCCCAGACCCTCTGTCAGCTGCCATTTTCTCTCTCCATCTCCCTATTGTTATACTTTGTTCTATCATTTTTTAAAAACAGAAAAAAAAAAAAATACAAGACACTAATGTCTTCTTTTTTCAAGATTATGCTCTTTGTTCTGCACAGGGTAACAGTAACTGTTCCTAACCGAAGGGCCAGGCCAGAGAGTCTTAGAGGCTGATGGTCAGCTTTTCCTTCTCCTTCCCCTACTCCTCTCCCTCGCAATCAAAATCTCAGTGGCCCTTCACCCCTACCAACATAGTTCAGATAGCAAAGTCTAATGTGGGAAAGAGC